>JAMZAV010004613.1:0-49278 GCA_024449915.1 Sweltsa coloradensis
AAGCAAGCGCTTGCCGATTTCTTGCCGGGTAGGGGCGGGGCGCTCGTTTCCTGGGGTTTTTCATCTCATCGTCGCTAATAGGCGTGCGGTTAGGCCTATCGGATGGCCCTGGTTCCGACTCATTTGAAGGCTGGTCTTCAGGCTCTAACTCCACGGCCAAAGTTGCAATGTCTTCGTCCACATTCACGTAGTCGTTGAAGCTGGCGCCAACTTTTGCATGGTCACAATTCACAAAAAACACTCGCAAAAACACGTAGTCGGCTAACAACGGAACAAAACACTTGGCGATGCAACTGTCGTGAAAGCTTGAGACGAGGCTACTGTGCAATGCCACGGGCGCGTCGCCTAAGTGTTGATGTCTCCAGGCTGCAGTAGCTGCCGGCCGGCTCGGCCAGTCCAGTCACGTGGTGCGTGCGCATCTCCTTTGTCGTCGCTGCAGCTAGCCATCGGTTTGTTTTCGTGCGGCGTACTACAGACCGTTCAAAACACATTTTCCGAATTCGAACATCGGAAAAATTCTCGGAAAAGTTCTTCAAATTAACCACACTATTTCACACGTTAATTGACCATTAGGGCTAGATATTCTTTCGAATTACGAAATAAACCGAATTTCGAATAAACCGAATCTAATACACTGTTAAATCCTATACTGACCGTCGGGACCGATGTTTTTGTTCGAAATAAAGCATTTTTCAAAGTAACCGAGTTGGAAGTAACGAGGGTTTACTGTAGTCATGATGTAACGGCGAGAGACAAATGATAAAATGCCGACCGGAGCGGCCGAGCGGACAAGCACATACCTGGAGACAGAGAGTCTGCTTCTTGTTTCTGTCAGTTGTCTTGACAGGCGGGGCGGAAGGAGGGGGGATAAGCGGTAACGATACCAGAAGATCTCGTGAGGGGTAGGCAGAAGGCCCAACTAATAACAATGCTAGGGTACAATCAATTTGTCAGCTGCCGTGACCTGCACCGATTGCACGGCGCGACGAGGTTTTGGCCAGCCGGCGGCTGGCCGCACACAGCATAGGGACACACACACACACGTTTTTTTATTATTTTTGTAAAAACAGTATAAGTGTAATGCGTTAAAACGTGTACACGTTTACACGTGTACACTATCCCATCCCTACTAGAGAACTTACTGAAAACATGTTGCTGGCTGGCATGCAATGGAGAGGCAAGGATTACGTAATGGTTTTCTTAAGTTTCTTGCATTGCATTACGCCTGCTGGTGCAAATTCAAAGTTTGTACCGTTCAACAAATAAAATTGTGCACTGCCAGAAACTACAGACAACCAGTTTCCCTTGTATTTAGGTTGTAGATAAAGGAATGTAGAAACAATATACAAAAAACCGCTCCTCAAAATTCAAATTTGAACTAGCTGGATTGATTTGGACAATCGAGTAATGGCCGCACCCTTATTTTGACCACTCAGATTTTAAAGAGTTGGCTATAAATACTATTGATAAATGGCTTCACATAATGGCCGCACCCCACTTTTTGAACTTGACAATTTCAAATATACCCGAGGCCTGTACTCGCATAAATACAGTAATTGTTGATTCTGAGGTTCTGTCTAGGGATGCACATCGGTACTTTTTTCATTATCGATAATCAAAATAGTTATGTCATTATCGAATCGATATTATCGATAATATCGATATCACTAAAATAAAGCCTGTTCCGACCTATAAGTGGAACCTAAAGTGTGGCAAGTGTAAGTCAAAATAATTCAATCACGTTCCTTTTTCTGCCTCGCAGTCTTCGATGTCATGTGTTTGGCTTCCGTTATCGACTGATAGCTCATTTCCAAACATAAATCTCGAGTGTGACACCATCAGCCCAGCCGGTGTATGGCACTACGTGAGATAATCTTCGTCTTAAGAGTTTAGCTCGTGCCTCTATTGACAAATTATTTGATATTTTGATATTATTTTTGATAGTCGATAATGAATTTTGGTTATCGATTATCGAAATTATATCCATTATTGATTAATGATTATTGATCGATATTTTCAATTATCGTGTGCATCCCTAGTTCTGTCCCTTCAAAAAAATAATCTGCTCTTTTATTTAGTCCCTCTTGCATTGTACTAACTTTTCACTTTTCAGACACCTTTACTGCACTATTTAGAAATTATATTTCGGTCTAGGGAATCCCCTGAAATACCCGTGGCTCTTCAATCATTTATGGATTGTCCTTAATAATTATACATTTGTGAGAAAAGTTTAGGACTATATAGATGTTTTCTTTTTTAATGAAAATTATTGACAATAAACTTTTTTAATCAACATCTTAATTATTAATAATAATTAAGATGTTGATTAAAAAAAGTGAAATGGTGATGGATAATAATTTATTATCCATCACTGTTTCCTGCTTCTGGCAGGGTCAGCTTGGGTTTAGCAATCAATTTTTTTTCACTTCTTTCTATCCTTCCACAATCAAAGTATCCTACTACATTCTTCTTCCTTTGTTCATAAATTCTCTTAGCCATCCTTTCTTAGGAATCATCAGAATTTAATAGTTGAAAATTTAACATTTAACCACTCGGTAATTTTACGACAGTAAATTTATCTTCTCACATCAGTAGATCACTAATAATTATTTTTGTCTTTATCTTGGTTCCAACTGCGTCGTGTTGAGTTGTGGTTTTCCCCTGCTACAGCACAAAACTAACAATTACTTAGCTTGCCAGGCTCGATGATGGTGATTGTTCCTAGCAACTCTTTGTAAGTAAAACTACTTTTAATACAGTTTTCACTACACAAGACTTTCAGGAAGGCTTTGGCGGCGCAGTATCTACTAACTTTGGGCCGAGGTGGGCAACGAATGCAATTTTAACATTGCTAAGATAGGCAGATAGAAACAAATCTCATATTTTTCACCGCCTACACCAGAGGTTTCGGGAACCTGTGCCGCATGTTTGATTGGTTTGAAGTTTGAACTGCCAAATTTTGCAGCTTTGGGGAAATCTAATCTTGAATAAAATTCCCCCTTTTAAAATGTGTCTAGATGGCGCCAATGTAATTTTTGCCCACCAGTCGGCCATGACAGTCGTTGTGACGTCATCTGAAACTCGTTTACTCCCTGTTATTGCGTGTTTGTATAAATGGTGTTTCTTCTTTTCAGCCCATATCGTGTTCCACTGTTCCTATGGCGAGACCATCTACTTCCTAATATCGAGAACACAACATTGATTATCAAGAAAACTACATCACCTATCTATGTAGGCTACTTGGGATGCACATCAATACTTTTTTCATTATTGATTAATTTTATCAAAATGGCAATGTCATTATCGAATCGATAATGTCAATATCACCAACAAAGCCTGTTCCAACCTATAAGTGGAACCTCCAGTGTAGCAAGTGTAAGTCAAAACAATACAATCACGTTCCGTTTGCTGCCTGACTGTCTTCGATGTCATGTGTTTGGCTTCTGTTTATCGACTGATAGGCTATGAAATGAGCTATCAGTGAAAGCTTATTTCCAAACATAAATCTGTGTGATACCATCAGCAGATCAGCCCAGACAGTGCATGGCACAACGTGAAATAATCTCAGTCTTTAGAGTTTTGATTCGTGTCATTCTTGACCAACGATTTAATATTTTTATTATCGATAATGAATTTTGATCTATTATCATGTGCATCCCTAAGGCTACTATATCATATAAAATATAAAATAATTATTACTCTATTACCTCCCCTACTGTTGTACAAATATATTTTTAATTTTATGTGATAAAAAATTAATTTTCAATACAAAAATGTACATTTGTCATAATTCTTTTATTCAGAGACAGGTACTTATGGTATAAGCAAAATTTACACTGTTTTAAATAAAGTTTAAAATAATTTTCATTACATATTCACCGCTGTTGGGGAATACAACAATAAAGATTGTATTTTGTTTCATCACAAAAAAAGTACCTGCTTCTGAATTCTCATAACTAGTACCTACATTTTACTTGAGTCCTTTACATTTACAAGATCCCATCCTAAGTTTCTCCAAAATATCAAGGGGGAAAATATAATTCTACGTACAACACTTTCAACCAAATCTTGAATTAACTAGGAAACCGCCAAAGTCGTTCGACGAGTGATTGTCTTGTTGATTGATTGATTGGATATTGCTTAACGTCTCACATTAATGCACTTTGGCTATTCGAGACAATGAGTGGTGATAGATGAAGATGAAGTATGAACAGAAGGGAGGAGGGGAAACCTCGGTACCGGCACGTAGCCTACTCCTTTCGAAAAGTACCAAGGGGACCAAAGAGTTGACGTGCCCTTATACCAACTAAACTTTAAAACCCTATTATTTATACCAATATTATTATCAAACTTAAATGCAAATGTTCCTGGGTACTCAAGACAAGACTCGCTCACTCGTCTAACAAAGACTTTGGCGTTTTCCTAGTCTAGTTGGCTATAGTGCCCCTATACCCGAAATGTGGGAGACCTGGGTTCAATCCCCTGGTCGGGAAAGATTTTATAATTCTGGATTGTATTTTAAAAATTATTAAACATGTTTTGAAATGCGTATAACGCAGTGTAGTCCATCATCTGTGACAATACTAATGGACAACATAGCCAGTACGAAATATGTGTAAATATTGCCAGGTTTACTTAATCTCCTAGCGGGATTTGGGGGTCAACATTATTATGGTGTTGTGACGTGGCTAGTGGGCTTGGAAGAAGAAAGTGATCTCCTGCCAGCCAAGATGAAATTCATATGCTGTGTGGCAGGTGTGACAAGATAAGAAGTACTAGTATAATAAGGAAGGAAATGAAGTTGAGAGCCTAAAGTTCAAGATGGGGAAGGACCGACTACGATGGTATGGACACATGATAAGAATAGGATCCCAAGACAAGCATTTGAGTTAGTGAATGAGAAAAGACGAGTGGGAAGACCTCGAGACAGTTGGCAGAACCAGATACAGGCAGATGTAGAGGAGAAGAGTGGGTAGTGGTTGAAGAGAGAGAGAGATGGTGGGAGGACAGGAAGAAGTGGAGAGAGCTGGTGTTGCGGCAAGAGAATGAGTTAGGAGATGAGGTACTGGGGATGATTGGGGGGGGGGGGTTGATGAGCCTGTTTGAACAAGTCAGCACACCCAGGTATACTGACTGCAAATAGTATTTCAGCAGTAGCCATGGTGATGAATGCCTTACATTCCATCCAACCTAAGTTTAAGGGTATCTACATACATAACTCAATTTAATTAGAGAGAGTTAAGACAGAAATAGGGGGGTAGATAGAGAGAGAGATAAAGTAAGGGAGGGAGGGAAAGAGAGACAGGGGGTGGGTGAAGGATAGTGAGAGATGTAAGATAACAGGAAAAAGTGGAGGTATCATGACGTAAAAAGCAGGCATCATCTGACGGTTGACGCGCCCTTAAACCATACAAACCACTAACTAAATGCATTACAAACGTAAATTAAACTCCTTTCTTATCCACCTACCCGACGACGACGACAATGATAACGACCGTGCACTGCGTGAAAACTTCCAATCTCATGACCGTGGCTGGTTCTGACCAGCAATGGGCCTTTCCTCTCCACATCCCCTCTCATTTCTTGACTTTAGAATAAACAGTGATACTAGAGTGAGGGGCGTGTCTGCTGGATTTTAATGCAGGGGGGGGTTCAGCCCCCTGCAGTGCTCGTAGCCCGCGGGAGGAATCGTGCCCAGCTTGTTTCGACCATTCTCTATAGTTGCTCGTCTGCGCCGACACGGTTGACTCGGTCTGCTTTTAATTAGAGGCCCCCGCTGAAAATCTGTTGTGTGACTGTGTGCATGAGTAAACTCTTCATAAAATAAAATTTAAATATAAAATCTCGACCCAAACCCCCCACCCCCCCATTTGGTTGGTCGGGAAATACTCCGGTAGATGGAATTATTAATAATACAATAGAAAAAATTAAAAAATCCATTCCTACCGGGGTTTGAACCCGGTTCTTCCACATTACACACATACTAGGCGCCTTTCTGGAATGTGGGAGACTAGGGTTCAAACCCTGTGGGAAAAATCATTTAATTAATTAAATATTAACCTCTTTGACTTGATGCGTACATCTTTCAGAGGCCAAGTGCTTTGAGAAGTCTTCAAATCTCACAGGCTGTGGATATATCATTGTTGTTACCATGGAGACCAGCGTTGTTGATCTTGAAAACAAAACTATCACTCGTTCACAAGAAGTCAACACATTAATTTCACTTTTAAAGCTTCAATCTAAAGAGAATTCTTTGGCCGTGGGGGACGACGCTAACAAACTAATTAACACATGGGTGATCAAGATCCAGCAATCATCCTTCTTGTGGTTCAAACTACTGCAACCTCGTCGAGACAGAGGAAGACATTGGCCCAGGCTATCCTCCCCTTTCCCGTGGCTGGTTCTGTCCAGCATGGGCCCACTCCCCTCCCCATATCCCCTAGGCTAGAGTGGTGCATTATCTGGGCCCGGGTTAGCATTTGCCCAGAGCATGGCTCTGCTAATAGTAAAAGGCGATTCAAGAGAAAAAGTCCACCTCGCAAACATCAGCTAGTAAGAGCGGAGTATCTTACACACCGAAACTAGAGGCGAGCTCTGGCAATCGTCGTCGGGGACCTTGTCCCCTTCCCTTGACGACCCCCCGGCGACGATGACAATGACACAACGAACGATGACAAAGACAATGACGACCGCGACGTGAGAGACCCCCCTTCCTCCCCTTACCCGTGGCTGGTTCTGACCAGCATGGGCCCCTCCCCCCCCTTAGGCTAGAGTGGTGCATTATGACCTAACGGTTGACGCGTCCTTAATCCAAATAAACCAAAAAATCTGGCAATCGTCGTCGGGGACCTTGTCCCCTTCCCTTGACGACCCCCCGGCGACGATGACAATGACACAACGAACGATGACAAAGACGATGACGACCGCGACGTGAGAAACCCCCCTTCCTCCCCTTACCCGTGGCTGGTTCTGACCAGCATGGGCCCCTCCCCCCCCCCTAGGCTAGAGTGGTGCATAATGACCTAACGGTTGACGCGTCCTTAATCCAAATAAACCAAAAAAAAAACAACGTAAAAGGCGATTCAAGAGAAAAAGTCCACCTCGCAAACATCAGCTAGAAAGAGCGGAGTATCTTACGCCCCAAACCAGAGGCGAGCTCTGGCAATCGTCGTCGGGGACCTCGTCCCGTTCCTTTGACGACCCCCCGGCGACGATGACAATGACACAACGAACGATGACAAAGACGATGACGACCACGACGTGAGAAACCCCCCTTCCTCCCCTTACCCGTGGCTGGTTCTGACCAGCATGGGCTCCTCCTCCCCACCCTCCTTAGGCTAGAGTGGTGCATTATGACCTAACGGTTGACGCGTCCTTAATCCAAATAAACCAAAACCCTTTGCCGTGTCTGGTTCTGTCCAGCATGGGCCCACCCCCCTCCCCATATCCCCTTGGCTAGAGTGGTGCATTATCTGGGCCCGGGTTAGAATTGGCCCAGAGCATGGCTCTGCTAATCGTAAAAGGCGATTCAAGAGAAAAAGTCCACCTTGCAAACATCAGCTAGTAAAAAGGGTAGTATATTACTCCCCGAATCTAGAGGCGAGCTCTGGCAATCGTCGCCGGGGACCTTGCCCCCTTCCCTTGACGACCCCCCGGCGACGATGACAAAGACAATGACACCACGATCAATGACAAAGACAATGACGACCGCGACGTGAGAAACCCCCCTTCCTCCCCTTTCCCGTGGCTGGTTCTGACCAGCATGGGCCCATCTTCCTCCCCCCCCCCCCTAGGTTAGAGTGGTGCATTATGACCTAACGGTTGACGCGTCCTTAATCCAAATAAACCAAACCGAAACTAGAGGCGAGCTCTGGCAATCGTCGTCGGGGACCTTGCCCCCTTCCCTTGACGACCCCCCGGCGACGATGACAATGACACAACGAACTATGACAAAGACGATGACGACCGCGACGTGAGAACCCCCTTCCTCCCCTTACCCGTGGCTGGTTCTGACCAGCATGGGACTGTCCTCCCCACACCCCTCTAGGTTAGAGTGGTGCATTATGACCTAACGGTTGACGCATCCTTCAAATAAACCAAAAAATAAAACAGGGTATAGAACTGGCCCAGAGCATGGCATTGCTAATTGTATAAGGCGATTCAAGAGAAAAAGTCCACTTCGCAAACCTTGTCAATTGACATCAATCGTCGCCGGGGATACTTTTCCCTTCCCTTGACGACCTCTCCGACGACGATGACAATGACACAAACGATGACAAAGACGATGACAAAGACGATGACGACCGCGACGTCGCTACCAGTGGCTGGTTCTGACCAGCATGGGTCCCTTCTCCCCATATCCCAAATAAACCAAAAATCCTAGACTAGAGTGGCGCATTATGACCTAAAGATTGACGCGCCCCTCGATAAAATATAATATTTTTAACTTTTTAAAGCTATTCAAAGTTCCCGCAGCCAAATTGTACCTGAGCGACCCAAGGTCCACTGGATTTCCGCTAGGCTTCGCTGCCGCGCACAGGCCGATGGCCAAGTAAGGTCGTCCGATACACTTCCACTATGGGGCCGCCATGATGGATCACAACTGTGGGTGAATTCGCGGCGAATTTAAACTCGGGCGCGGCCCGCGAGTGGCATTGTCCACTGGAAGAATACTCATTTTGAAGGCGCATTAACACAGCATTTTATTATTGTTTCAGTATAAAGCATTAAGCGTCGCGTGAATAGCTTAATTATATGACAAACTAAATGCAGAAAAATATTTAAAAACATCAAATTAAAATGATAATAGGCCTAATATTGATATGCTGGCATATATTTTTGCCTTTCGGCCTATATAGACCTGTACATAGCACTTTTGCTACTCAAAATACAGGCTATCACTGTATTTTATTTTTATCAGGGAACTAAGGTAATTTTCCCCAAGACAAAATCATCCAAACAAGCAATCATCTGGATGGCCTTATTTTGGTAACTTCAAACTTTGTGCCTACTTGATGATAAGATTATAGACCCAATTTAAATGCTACATTGCCTTGTTTACAGAAACATGATGGGCTATATTTTAATTTTTATCAGACCAGGGAAACAATAGGGTTAGGCCCTAAACGTTTCAATGAGGCAAATCAAATCATCTGGAATAGCCAGCTTTGTAACTTCAAACTAAGGCCTACTCTACTTGCAAGATAATATTAGCCTATATAATGAATTTTATTTCAAGAAAAAATATTGGGTCTATATTTTTATTTGTATCAGATCAGGGAACAATGCGGCCCTCAACGTTTCCTGGCCCTCAATCTTTCTGGATGGCCAACTTTGTAACTTCTGCAAACTTACCGTACTTTCATTGATTTTTGCAATGTTTATTATACGGAGACGCATGGGAGTAGGCCTATGGCCATTTATTAATAATAAATATGATATTTAGTCCAACAGAAGCACACTATGGCTGCCAGGTCAGGTTATTGTTATAAACAAATCCCAATTAACTAATTTTGAGATTATGCATCCTTCAACCTGTATTTTTAGTCCAAGATCTTCAGGTAGGCTTATCATTGATGATTTTCAAAGGGGGGGCAATACAATAAATGTGCTGTCAATCTCGTTGCTTTAATATTTTATCTTGTATGCCCCATCTATTATTATCTATACCTTAGTACTTATAATATGCTTTCGCTTCGGCTAAATGTTTTGACGATATCCATAGTATGTACCTACTTTGAACCTGTCAATGGAAATAAAAAATATGAAATTGCAAGGAAGTTTCAAAGGAAGGGTGGAATCATAGATAATAATGGTTGGAAGTATAATATATATAGGCTTAAATTCAAAACTAAAAAAATCATGATTTTATTATTGTACAGGTCCCATTTATTAATTTAAGTTGCCTACAATAAAAAGCAATAGGGCTAGGTTAGGCCTAGTACGGTACGTAACTAATTAGCTGTAGGCTAAAACATGGATCTTCAATTGATATGAATGGCAATTCTAGTAAAAACAAGACATAGGCCTACAGTAAAAAAAGATTGTATAAAATTATACTAAAAAAGTCCAAGCATAGGCTGGAGGCATCTCAAAACAAATTATTGAAAACATGTTTGACATGGATTCTACAGAGCTGATTTATTTGGCCAACCTATCAATGAGACTTTGAGAATGAGAAAGTTTTATAGCTTGTTTTATCTTATATAGGCCTACTCGGGTATGGGCCCTAAATCATAACTTTTAAAAAATTAAAAATGCTGCAACAATTTATAATTTTTTTAAAAATATGAGACTCCTTTTAAAGAGATAACAAGCCAAAGCTTTATCACTTTCCAATGAATGATAAAATATAATAAAATAGTTTTTCTCATTGCACACACCACAAGTAAGAATAGAATAACTTCCCCAAAGGGAAAATTATATCCACAATTTTACGGAAGTGCGGCGAAGTGTAGGTAGCCAGGCCAGGCCTAGGCCTACCTGACATACTTTTTGGAGAATTGTCTTCAAAACGTTTTTCTAATTGGCTCAATGACACGATAAGAATGATAACCCTACTTCCCGGCCCACAAGGAAAATTAATGTTCAAAAATTTTTCCGGAAGTGCAGGCCGAGTGTCGGCCACCTGCCACCGCAGTAGGGCCTATCAACTCCCAAACCCGAGCTAAACCGGCAGGGGGCATAACCGCAACTCGATATTTCCAAATGGCTGAGAAGTTAGAGGCAACCTTGCTTGGAAAGCCTTGTTACCTACCTTTAGGTATAGTGACCGTAATAATTTGAATGACCACAGACAAACACAAATGATACAATTTTTTAGTTCGAAAAACCCACTAGGTAGTAAAAATCTTTGTCGTTCGATCTTTCAGGTTCACTGGTGGGCCGATTGTCCTACACTGAAGGCTGGTTGTCCTACAGTGAGGCTGGTTGTATTGCACAGGTGCTGTTTTCTGCAATGTAGGCCTGTTTGTCCTGCACAGATGGCGTTGCCTTACAGTGAGCTGGTTGTTGTCACTGGTGGCAAACTGTTCTACACTGAGGCTGGGTTGGTCATGCACAGATGGCTGAACATTTGTATTGCACAGGCGGCTGGCTGTCTACACTGGTGGCTGGTTGTCCTTGCCTGGAGGCTGTTTGCTGGCACAGAGTGTCTGGTTGTCTACAACTGGTGGCTGGTGTCCTTGCAACTGGAGGCCTGGACTGCTCACTGTGGCTGGTTGTCCTTGCACTGGAGGCTGGTTTTGTCTACACTGGAGGCTGGTTTGTCATACACTGGTGGGCTGGTTGTCTGCACTAGGCCTTGGTTGTCTGCACAGGTGGCACTGGAGTGGAGGCTTGTTGTTGTGTTCCTGTGGACAAGAAAGGAATATGTGTCCTAAATCTTAACAAGATATAATACTAAATAGTCCAAATCATGGCACAACTAGGCCTAAGCTTATCCGTGAGCCATAGGCCTAGGTCACTTTTATGGTAATTATGGCGATTGTTGCCTAAACTTGCCGCTACGACATCCCTGCTTCTACATATGGAAGGACTTGTCCCACTGAAAATCAGGTTATAACTGAGTGGGTACAATTTATTACATATGTAATTTTTATAAATCAAAGTTTGTAGAGGGTCCAGGTTAGAGTTTGCGGTATTGCGCAAGAGTGCGGGCGCTTAGATTTGGTAGGCATAAATAGGCCTAGGCCTACTACTTTGATTGGGACATGTTTCGTTCCCGTTTGGTTCAAACTAACTTTTAACCAAATCACCTAGTGCGGTTTGGCACAATAACCAAATTAATTATACGAGTAGAGAACCGTAGGCCTTTTGTCAGGGTTTGTTAGGTAGGCTTAAGATATCAAAAAAAAACCACATGTACTTCCTGTAGGCCTACATCCCCAATGCAATTTGCCATACAAATACCCTGCTGCTATTTAACGGTTATTCTACAGAAAATTACATGGATCAATTTTAGCTGTAAACTAGGCTAGAAAGGCCTGTGCGGTAAATTGCGCCTGCTATTTTAAACCGTAGCTAACGGGAACGGGGTAAAGTTGCCCTAAGAAAGGGACATTATGTTGTGTTCTATTTTTTACAGTATATAGCTTGACTAATTGCTAGTGGAGGGCCCTAGACCTCACATGAATGATTGACACAAGGACTTAGGCCCTAGATAGGCCCCAAATCACTAGTACAACAAGCTAGAATACCACGGAAAATACACATAATGACACAAAACTAAAAGCATAGAGTGAGGACACAACAACAACAAGATAAGATTGACGCAATAGCTAATTTAGCCGGAAGCTACGGAGTTTGTTTTGTAGGCCTAGGCCTTACGTTCAATAACCTATATTGAAGGCCAGTGCTAGGTAACCCGGTAGGCCCTACCGTTAGCCTCAGAGGCCTATGCCTAACTACTCTCTAGAGCCTAGCTAGCCCTAATGTTTAATTGGGTTGTTTGTTTGTAGGCCTACCTAACCTTTATGACCAGGTCCTTTGTGTAAAATCACTTGGCAAGTTAGGCCTATGGAGAAGGTATCACACAAAGCCTAGGGTTAGGCCTAGGCCTAGCTCCTAGGCCCTATCCCTTGGTTTAGTGACGTACTCATTATGAATTTGTCTGCAATGAATATAGGCCTAAGCTAGGCGGCTAGTATTTGGGGCTCACCTAGATCTAGGGCCTAAGCCCCTAACTACCTAGCCTGCAAAGTGGGCCTAGGAGCCTCTTCCTCTAGCCTGCCAAAGATATGCCCACCTAGGCCTAATTAAATTATGTTTAAACTTTAAACTCTTGCTGAGGCCAGAGTCCATTACCAATCTGAATACAGGAACATAAAATATAATTGCAATTTCGCTAGGTTAGCTACAGATATACCTCACTCAATCTGGAACTGTCAATGCTGTCCTGCAACGCCTGCATTTGAGACCCATTTAGCTCTTCTTTCTCGGAAAAGAAGGAAATCTAAATAGTCTAACACTTCCCTGGAGCTTTTCCGATCTAGCAGATTTGTGTCTCACACCCCGTCATTTGAAATAGAGAAATATGCTCAAATTAAATAAAAAACACAACACCAAATACAACGCAGAGTAGTGGGCGCCATGACGAAACTAAGCCGCTTTCGTTTACCTCGCCAGTAGTAACCCGTCCGGTCCAGTTTAATGTCCGTGATTTTACGTCACCAGGTTAGGCATTTTTCAAAACCCAAGTAAACGAAAGCGACTCGGAGGTGGGTTTGTTTTGCAAAATGGATGCCGTGCAGCCAGGAGTTAAACGTAAATATATAACACAACGTTATTAATTAACGTTTGCCATGTTAATGTTGATTGTTCAAATGGCAGCACAGGCCCTAGGCCTACTCAATACCATGTTTTGCGCCAAAATATCCCACGTATCGCACCCTAGCCACTTATAAACACCATATCGAATTCACATCGTTTCGTATTTCTCCGCCATAACCTGAACTAACCCTGCTCCCGATGCCTCCTTTTTGGTGATCCGGGTTGTAAAACCGGTTACTCTGGCATAGTTGCCGAACGAACCCTGAGTAACCTGCTACCTGACGGTTTACTTTCCGACTCACAGGTTCTCTGGCGAGGTAAACGAGCGCTTAGTGGTTTGTGATGCCAAGATGGCGTCTAATTTCGCGTCTGGATGACCTTACGTTACGGCTTGTAAGATTCTCCGCTAGGAGTAATTACAGGGGACTTGTGAGCGACCTAGCGTCAAACATCGATAGGTCGAAACTTAATTCAAACTATCGATAGTCGACTTCTGACGCTTGTTTCACACAACTGTAACGACAGCGAATAGGCCTAAAAGCGAGTGAACTTTCGGATTGTGCATTCTTTTCATTTTTATGTTTTAGATTAAATTAATATCGCGTTCGTACCTTATTGCCTATACTATTGTGACTGTAAGTACCTATCTCTTCTACGGAACAAAGCTTTAGATTAATATTTGCCTAGGCCCAGACAGGCTAATGCTACATGTCAAAGTTTTAGGCTAGGCCTAGGTCTAGCCTAGGCCTAGCCTGGCCACTATAACCTATTTCACAAACTAGGGCTGGCCCTATCTAGGCTAGCCTCTTTTACAAACTAGGGCCCAGGCCCTGTCTAGCCTAGCAATGAAGCTTGCCTAATCATAGATGCCTGCTTGTAAATGGCAAATAAATTTGAGCCTGGACCACTCTTCCTTCCTTGTCTCCTGTGCCAACCATTTTCCTGTCTATGTAGGCCTAGCCTAGGCTAGCGCCAGCATGGGAGTTTACTCCCCATAGTCCGTAAGCTAGAGTGGGCATTAGGACCGAACGGTTTGACCGTTTGTGTTCCCCTCATAGCGTTCTGTCTGCAGGCTAGATTGTTATTTGTGGGGTTTCCAACCTTTTTATTACTCGAGTAGCCTAATCCGAATAGCTACGACGACGACGACACATGACCTACAATGTGGCAAATACGATAACGACCAGTAGGCTATGAGAAGACCCTTATCCGTGCTTTACTCCCCCGTCTGGGCCCGTGGTAGAATTGGCACAGAGCATGCTCTGCTAATTGCACACATGATTCAAGAGTGAAAAAGTCCACCTTGCAAACATCAGGCTAGTAGAATTGAGAGTATGTTTCCCTTACTCCATGAAACTAAAGCGAGCTGTGGCAATCTCGTCGGGGACACCACCCTCTTTCCCTTTACCTTCACAGTCACAACATTTTGAACCATTAAGGAAATGTTATGTATGTTCCCTCCATTAACGACGAGACAATGACACAACGAACGTGACAAAGACGATGATAACTGCAATTGAGAACCCGCTCTTTTCCCCACTCTTATCCATTGCTGGTTCTGACCAGTATGGACCGGTTCCTTTCCATATATATCACCTAGCCAGAAGTGGTGCTTATGACACTATGGTAATAGCCTATAACGTAACAAGTCACATTTAAAATATCTGGTTGCTTCCTTATTTTCCAGGGCTATCCTAGCCTGCGGGCGACAATGAAAAAGAAACGGTTTTGAACACAACATCAAGTCAACTGCCAACTCACAGCAAGTCAACAGCCAACTCACATGTCGCGACCAGAAAGAGAAACACGGATGGCTTCGTAAGTCCAAAACTTGTTTTCTCTTGTCGATTATTTACGTACCTTGTGCCATTCATAGTTCAACTCCCCTACCTTCTCTCGGCTGTGGCTCGCAGAGAGGAAAGGTTGAATCGGAATAGGCCACACCGTCTAACTAACGGATATGGCCTCCCTATATATCTCTTACCAAGAAAAGGTATGTATCGCAGATGTGACGCATGCGATCTACCTTAAACCGTAGCCTAGGCCTACATCATAGGCCTATGCTGGCAGAACGTACCAAATATGATGCCTTGCATACGCAATGTGATCTCTCCCAATAATATGTAGAACTTTTATCATAGTCATAGGCCCTATAATACGCTGACTATCATCTTTATTATTTTCTTTTCTTTGTCTGTGCGCATTGTAGAATTTGGCCCAGAGCGCGGCTCTGCTAACCGTTGTAGTCGAGAATAGAGTCTTCTCGCAAACCATCGCTAGTCAGACGATGGACCGAGTGGTCTGCGAATGTGAGAACCTCCCCTTTCCTCCTCTACCCGTGCTGGGTACTGGACCAGCATGGACCCCCCACTCTCCCTAGGCCTAGAGTGGTGCATTAGCCTATGAACCTAACATTTGACCCGTCCTTAATGCAAATAAACAGACAAAAAAAATTTGTAGGCCTAGGGCTAGCCTATATAGTTTGTAAGATTTCAATGAATTTATTTTTTGTGAATATTTCATGAAATATTTCAATTTAATATTTCACTGCCTTCAAATATTACCTCCTGGAGTCCTGAATGTAGGTATGGTCACCATATTTCACATCACTCACGTAAGCTTTACCATGCAACATTGACGAGATGAGAATTTTATTGCTATAGCCAAGCATTCTGTTCCTCCATAATTACGGTGCGGTAAGGTATGTCACGTGCGTAGGAGTCATTCTGTATACAGCAGTAAAGTAGGGTAGTTGATAGAATAAAAATAGGGAAATATTAAACAAGGACAAAAACTCTTTGTATTTCCTTACTTATGTAAAATTGTGCCTTTAACTTTATCTTTTGCGTTGACATTCGACATTGTTTTCTTTAAAATCATAAAAATCATAATTTTTCTACTTAATTTATAAACAAATATTTTTAATACCTATTTTTATATTTGTTTATATTTCATCACTTATGAAATATTTCACGGAGGCTTGAAATATTTCACGTTGAAACATTTCACATGAAATATTTCAGTGAAATACAACAAGGCATATGTACAAGGCATAATACAAGGCTTACAACACTAGGCCTATATTATGTTAACCAGTAGGCCAGGGGCCTATAAAACTCCGATCCTGTCTTATATGTTTTCCCCGCCTATTAGGCCTACGGTACGTACAAAAATCAATTTAAAAGTGTGCGCTCTTGCTGGGGTTTTACTTTTAACCAGCCCGCGTTTCCTCGCGTTTGTATCAGCCTTATGTCTGTCCGTCCGCCCCCCTTTCCGCTGACGATTGCGAGGGAGAGAGAAGAGAGAGAGAGGAGAGCTAGCAATATCATGCGCGAACAATTTGTGCGTTCGATCCAACTCAGATATATGGGATAAGTAATGTTTAATGTTGTTTAAATAACATTAGGCCTAATAATAAACACAAGACATTATATTATTATGCTTTATAATATGTTTAATTGTTATTCAATACAAGATTGCTAATGTTTATATGCTCATTTAGTACTAGATTAACCCGTCTGGGCCCGGGGGAGAATTGGCCCAGAGCCCTGGCTCTTTTTTAATCGTAAAAGGCGATTCAAGAGAAAAAGTCCACCTCGGGAAACATCAGCTAGTATGAAGGGTAGTAATTTTTACTCGACATGACAATGACACAACAACTATGACAAAGACGATGACATTATTAGTATTAGTATTATGTATAAGTATTTGGTACAAAAATATCAAAACCCCAAAAAAGGAATCTTGGCCATTTTGTGAATTTGCGACGGGCATCTTGGAATGTGGTGCAAAATAACAAATTGCATAGTGTGATGCCCACCTCTAGACTTCTAAAGTCTATCTATCCATGAAGTACAAAGTGACCATCGACGGACGCGTCGGGTATGGGTATGAGGTAGCTGCTAAGGGTTGTCGCGTGAAGTCGTAAAATAGACCATCCTAGAAGCTGAGGGTTTTCTACCTGCTGTATTCTCTTCCTGTTCTATTATTTAATTTATTTATTGATATTTTTTTGTTTAATTGCAAATATCTAATAACGTTATTAAAATATTAAGCGTGCGTCTTGAATTTCATTTTTTTGGACGAAATTCTACGATAAAAACTGACTGAGTAACAGATAATGCTTCTATAATATATTTTGATAATATTATTTAATAATTTATAAATATTGATTTATTTCAGTCAGTTTGATTGAAAGACACTAGGAAAAAACACATTTCATAACTCAAGGTAAACATTTGAACCACGTTCTTAAATATTTGCAATTATTAAAAAAATATTTCGCTGAATAGATTATTTTCATCACAATAGATTTGAAATGGGCGAAGTCAGGTAGAAAAAAAAACATGTTTTCTCCCAAGTTTGGTTACGCCAAAAAAGGTGGAAAGGGAAAAATGCAGACAATAGACGGAACGACCGATCCCGGTCTCGTCCGCCGATGGTCACATTGTACCTCAAGGATGGATAGACTTTAGACTGCGTCAGTAGGTACCTACAAGTATCTAGGACATTACACAACAGGTCCTTAAAACTAGAATGATGCGATCCATCAACATCTGAAAATGATTACTATGTATTGAAAATTCTCGGTTTGATGTGTCAACCTAACGGTTGATGCGTCCTTAATCCAAATAAACCAAAATCAAACACATGACACCATTAACTCAACTGATCAACTATTAATATCACAGTCGGCGCAATATGACCTAACTGGTTGAAGCGCCTTAGTTTCTCACGTCGTCGTAGGTTATTTGGGTCTGGTAGATGATGGAAGGATCCTTCTAACTCTTGAGCCTCGGGTATACTGAAGTCGGCTAGCCATTCCTCTCTCACCCATATTGTCTCGTCTGCTAATCGTGCAAGGCGATTCAAGAGGAAAAGTCCACCTTTCAAACGTTAGGCTAGCTAGAAAGAGGGGAGTATATTATTCCCCGAAACAAGAGGCGAGCTCTGGCAATCGTCGTCGGGGACACCGCCCCCTTCCCTTGACGACCTCCCCGGCAATGATGACCATGACGTGAGAACCCCCTTCCTCTCCCTGTGGCTGGTTCTGACCCGCATAGGCAGGCCCGGACTGGCCTGGTCCGCGATCGCGGAGGGCCCCCGGCCCCCACATAACGTACAAAAATAAAGTTTTTGTCTTGTTAGAAGTTATTTTGTGTTCTTGGTAATGTTTTCAATAGTATAACACGTCCAACAACTGTTAAAAGTAGAACACGTCCAACAACTGTTTATATCTCGCTGTTTATACGAAAGCTTTATACGAGCTACTGTGTTATGAGTTGAGTTACGTTGTTGTGGTGTGATGCATTGTCACATGTGAACGAGTTTTTTTGAAAATTAAAATAGTCAAAAATCGACTTTGGTCGTCTTTAGGCCAAGACCTTATGTCCAGTCTGCTTTTTATTAATGTTGAGAGGGATTTATTTTATGATTTGGACCAAAATAAAATAATATATGAAGTAGCTTTAACAAGTGAGTTGCTTACAAAGAAGCTGTTATTTTAGGGCTAGGGTAGTAAAATGTCGAATCATCTCAGTTAAGTTAAGCCCCTTCTATTCTAGTATAACAACATTGTAAACTGTTAAATACACAGGATTAAAAAAAAAATTAGTACTATTATTTTTCTAATCCCTAAAATCCGTTTGTCATTATTTTTATTACACAAATAATTTTGACATAATTCATTATGCTTTGGTGTGAATAAAATACTGCACTTTATATTGAACTCTGTTGTAATTATTGGCAGTTCTACAGCATGTGTTTTGTAGTGTTAAGGTATAATAAAAATACTGTGAATTTCTAATTTAAAAAAATAATAAAGTCAACAAAAGTCAAAAATCATAATATTCGTATACAAACCTAGTTGAATTTCTTCTACTTTATAAGTGCCAAAATAGCGTAAAAACGCGTTTTCTTTGTTTTAAGCACCTAATTTTCAAAACAATTCCGAGGGATGACCCCCAGACCCCCCCGGTAGAGGGACCCTTTACAGGTTTTAGGTGAGGGCCCCAAATGGTCCCAGTCCGGGCCTGCGCATGGGACTTTCCTCCCCATCCCCTTGAGTCTAGGCTAGAGTGGCGCATTATGACCAAATGGTTTACGCGCCCTTAAACTTAATGGTACACATACAATGTTCAAAGTATGAGTAACATACAATGTTCAAAGTATGAGAACTCCCGTCTGGGCCCGGGTTAGAATTGGCCCAGAGCATGGCTCTGCTAATCGTAAAAGGCGATTCAAGAGAAAAAGTCCACCTCGCAAACATCAGCTAGTAAGAGCGGAGTATCTTACTCTCCAAACTAGAGGCGAGCTCTGGCAATCGTCGTCGGGGACCTTGCCCCCTTCCCTTGACGACCCCCCGGCGACGATGACAATGACACAACGAACGATGACAAAGACGATGACGACCGCGACGTGAGAAACCCCCCTTCCTCCCCTTACCCGTGGCTGGTTCTGACCAGCATGGGCTCCTCCTCCCCACCCCCCTTAGGCTAGAGTGGTGCATTATGACCTAACGGTTGACGCGTCCTTAATTCAAATAAAAAATTCAAAGTATGAGCTCATGAATTAATTGTGTGTACTTGGGTGCAGCACTGGGCTAACTGGCTGGTGTTAGGTAAATGTTTTGCTGCTAAGGGTAACCAGGGCTGTGATGCCACCGATTATATGGTCGAATACGTTATTATAATTTATTAAATTTGGGTGTGAAATTTGGTTCAGTCACTGAGTAACATACATTTCAAGCTGTGCGACTTTCTTTAGATGGGAAAGATACATTGGGATTTAAATATTCATGTAGTGTGCCAAGCAACCTTTGTAATGCTCTGATAAGCTGTGCATATCATTATTATTACTAAGAGGAGTCATTTCAAATTGCTGCTTTCAATCTAGGGACCCTGAGAAATCGCAAATAAAAATTTCTCATTTTGTTATTAAAAATCTTTAAATTCAATTTATATAAACTCAAGGTGAAAGCATCATTTCGTCATAAAAATATCACTACGATCACTAGCCTACCCTTCAGCAAAATGAACATGTATTAATATTTAGGTCATCTAAAGTTAACTTAAAAATTAAATAAATAATAAAAGTCACATTTAGCATCATTTAGTGAAAAAAAGCCATTCACATAATTTCAGGGACCCTAGCTTATCTAGTTGCCCTACAATCAATAAGGCCAGAAAAGTCTACCAACCTACTTTAACTAACCCCCCACCCATGTCTGAGATTTTTGCTCACCATATCCCCTAGGCTAGAGTGGCACATCATGATCATACAGTTGGCGTGCCCTTAATCTAAACTAACTTAAAAATAATTTTTAATATAACCCTAGCCTGGCCCTAATTATCTACTAATACTTGAATGTCATGGCCTATTGGGCCTGCATTTTTTTTATGAAAGTTCCGGCATATTATATTTCCCTGCCTGGGCCCGGGGTAGAATTAGCTAGACCATGACTCGGCTCGGCTGTAATCCTAAAAAGCGAGGAAAGAGATAAAGACCATCTTGCAAACATCAGCTAGAAAGAGGGAAGTATATTACTCCCCGAAACTAGAGGCGAGCTCTGGCACCGCCGGGGAAACTTCCGCTTTCCCTTGGCGACCTCGACGATGACAATGACACAACAAACGATGACGATGACAAATACGATGGCGATCGCGACGTGAGAACCCCCCTTTCCTCCCCTTCCCCGTGGCTAGTTCTGACCAACATGGGCCCCTCCTCACCCGCCCACCCCTAGGTTAAAGTGGTGCATTATGACCTTATGGTTTACGCGCCCTTTATTCAAATAAACTATAAACTAACTAAACAGATGTTTCTTTTTAATGTTGCAATGCAATCCTTATGGTGTCTTCTCAAATTTAATTCACAACAATCAAATTAGGCCCTACATTTTCAATTCAAATAAATAATTTTCTATATTTTTTGTTGTTACTATCATCTCCATTATTTTTTAACTTTCATAAACTTAGAAACCAATTTATTTAAATACAACAAACTAGATTTATTAACATACAATATCACAGGCGGCGCAATACGACCTAACCGGTTGAAGCGCCCTAGTTTCTCACTATGGTATAGTTCCAAATCACTCATAGGTGTCTGACAAAATGAGAAACAACTAGAATGTGCCCACGTGTTCGTCACGTGATCCCCCTTCGTTTCATGTTAATACCTAGGGATGGGATTTGACTGGTCAAATTCAAATTTGGTCATTTGACGGTCAAATGCAAAAAAAATAATTGATGATTAGTATATTTATTTTTAAAATGTTGTGGTGACAAAAGCTTTTTTTTATTTAAATGCTGTTAAAAGCATGTTAAGTGGCATGGTGACATCACTTCGCATGCACTGGTGCCTGGCACTGTAAGCAGTCTTTACTTCTTCCTTGACGACAATGACACAACGAACGATGACAAAGACGATGACGACCGCGACGTGAGAACGCCTTTTCCTTCAATTACCCGTGGCTGGTTCTGACCAGCATGGGCTCTCCCCCCCCCCCCCCCTAGGTTAGAGTGGTGCATTATGACCTAACGGTTGACGCGCTTTTAATCCAAATAAACAAACAATTTATTTTCAAATAAATAACTATTGTTATTGCTATTACCACTTTATTTTTTTATATATGCACATAGAAAACAATATACACACCAATAACTTATCTCATCAACTTTCAATATCACAGGCGGCGCAGAATGACCTAACCGGTTGAAGCGCCCTAGTTTCTCACGTCGTCGTCATTGCATGGCATACTCTCCGAAACTAGAGGCGAGCTCTGGCAATCGTTGTCGGGGACCATGCCCCCTTCCCTTGACGACCCCTACACGAAAATGACGACAATGACAATGACGACCGCGACGTGAGAACCCCCTTTCCTCCCCTTACTGGTGGCTGGTTTTGACCAGCATGGGCCCCTCCTCCCCCCCCCTAGTTAGTTTAGGTTAGAGTGGTGCATTATGACCTAACGGTTGACGCGTCCTTAATCCAAATTAGCCAAAAATTTACCAAACCAAACAATTTTCGATCTTTTTAATCTTTCAACAAAATCAAAAACAGTTTTGTTATTATAATATGAATTTTATACTAAATACAAGTCCAACATTTAACTAACACATCTGATCCCAGGCGACGCAGTATGACCTACACGGTTGACGCGCCCTAGTTTCTCACGTCGTCGTCCAACTCCAGTGTTGTGGCATCTAGATAAAAGTATCTAGATTATCTATCTAGATAAAATCCGTTATCTATTATCTTATCTAGAGATAAGTTTTTTGACGTTATCTTTTTCTATTATCTAGATAAAATAAAGTTTATCTTATCTAAGCTTTTTAAGATTTTAGATAACATCTTTTAGAGAAAATAATAAACAATAATGTAGACAAAAATATAATAATTTATCACTTTATTAAATGAAAAATACTTTTACTGGTTGTTATTGTGCGTACCTCTGGTAATGTCAACTTGTCAAAGTCTGACACATATTACGATTGACAAAAAACCTTTTGTTGGAGAAAAATAATATTAAAAAAGCACGTCAATCTCAATCATTATTAGCTTTTATCTAAATAAAATTATCTAGATAATTATTTTTATCTAATTATCTTTTATCTAGATAATTTTCTGCTTTTTATATTTTATTTTATCTAGATAACATTTTGGAGAATTATCTTTATCTTTATCTAGATAAAAAATAAATTATCTAGTCACAACATTGCCTACCTCAGGGCTAACCGTATGTTACGACATAAACACAGTTTCGAAGGTGCCGGATTTAGGTTTGCAACGCGGCCAATGCGTGTGTGATGCAACCGAGGAGCTAATAATGAACGACCTTCGTTAGCAAAGAAGACGTGGTTAGTGTTAACAAGGCGGAGTGCACGACCGCGCTGACAGACGTGTGTTTATCTTGATTCAGTTCGGCTGTGACTTGGAGATGATTTAAAAATAGTCGATTTAAAAATTAAAAATTTAACTCGTGAAAATTATTTTATCTGTACTGTCTGCAATTGTATGTTGTTTCCGAAACTAGAGGCGAGCTCTGGCATATGTCGGGACCTCTGGGCCCGGGGTAGAATTGGCCCAGAGCATGGCTCTGCTAATCGTAAAAGGCGATTCAAGAGAAAAAGTCCACCTCGCAAACATCAGCTAGTAAGCGGGAGTATATTACTCCCCGAACCTAGAGGCGAGCTCTGGCAATCGTCGTCGGGGACCTTGCCCCCTTCCCTTGACGACCCCCCGGCGACGATGACAATGACACAACGAACGATGACAAAGACGATGACGACCGCGACGTGAGAAACCCCCCTTCCTCCCCTTACCCGTGACTGGTTCTGACCAGTATGGGCCCCTCCGCCCCCCCCCCCCCCTTAGGCTAGAGTGGTGCATTATGACCTAACGGTTGACGCGTCCTTAATCCAAATAAACCAAAATAATACATCGGCCTTGAGCAATATCGCAGATCCACAACCGCCCAGTGTAGCCCCAGCCTTATAGGATGCATATACCGGCACCACAAGTGTTATCTGGCTGGTGTCGGGATAAGCCGGGCTGTAACCTTATCAGCAGAAGCCGGGAACAGCGACAATATAACTCAGTTGAAGCCGTCTAGTCAGGATGGCAGGGACGGAGAAAACCGGGGTCGGACGGAGGAAGACGCTGCTGGGGGCGGGGAGAGTAAGTACCGGTTTTATCCAGGGTTGTGCAGATGCAAACTTTACATTTTAAATTTTGCCAGGAAAGAAACCTTCAATTTTTCCTGTTTTTCCATTACATAACATCTGAAATAGTTTTATTTACGTTAACTTATTTACCAAACCATACAATTTTCTAACTTTTTAATCATTCACCAAGTCAAAAACATAGGCCTATATGAATCTTACTATATACCAGTCCAACATTTAACTAAAACATCCTATCCCAGGCGGCGCAGTGTGACAGCTACACGGTTGACGCGCCCCAGTTCCTCATGTAGTCGAGTTGAGGACTCGTACGTGACGCGTTACATCTGGACACCGGACGTCCCTGCTTCTCTAGTCTCTTATCAGACGAATCCACAGCCGGCTTGGTGATAACATTAGGCCTTATCTGGTTTGGAAGCAAGAGAAGTGTGACAGCTACACGCACATATGACACGAAGTCATGGGGTCGACAAGCAACTAGAGGCGAGCTCTGGCAATCGTCGTCGGAGAACCCTTCGCCTTCCCTTGACGACTTCCCCGACAACAATGACAATGACACCACGAACGATGACAAAGACGATGACGACCGCGACGTGAGAAACCCCCCTTCCTCCCCTTACCCGTGGCTGGTTTTGACCAGCATGGGCCCTTCCTCCCCCCCCCCCAGGTTAGAGTGGTGCATTTTGACCTAACGGTTGACGCGTCCTTAATCCAAATAAACTAAAAAAACTAAATTAACAAACTAATATGACTTCAATGTACCCTATTATCTTACAATATCACAGGCGACGCAATATGACCTAACCGGTTGAAGCGTCCTAGTTTCTCACGTCGTCGTCGTAGCGACAAACTTTACAATTGCTCATTGAAAGTAATTTATTTACCAATATTAAATTCACATCAAACACATTTAATTATTCATGAAATAAATATTTTTTTTCTTTTCCTATTACCTACTATCATGACCATAATGTTCTTTTCTATTATAAACTTAAAAAACAATACAATCATCAAACACCATAAACTCATTTCACTACCTTTCAATGTCTCAGGCGGCGCAATATGACCTCACGGTTGACGCGCCCTAGTTTCTCGCGTCGTCGTGTGGTGACATCTCTATTCTGGTACAACAAAGAGCCGATGTTATTGGTCCGGTCCTCTGCCCGTATGATGATGTCATACGGTGATGTCATGTGCTACACGTGGTTCATGTTAGTCACCTGTTGGGCTGGCGAGGCTCGCCGCTAGCGCACGAGGTGCACGTACTGCCGTAGCCATGACATAACTCGTTCCAAGTTATCTTCCCTGTGAGAGACAGATTACTTGGCTTGACGACCTCTCCACTACAACGACGACCATTGCAAGAAGAACGATGACAAAGACGATGACGACCGCGACGTGAGAACCCTCCTACCCCTACCCCTACCCGTGGCTGGTTCTGACCAGACCTTTAATGCTAATAATATATATTTTTTTAAATTGAAGGTAATATTTCACTCAAGCAACACATTTTTTTGTTTATCCTCTTCATAATTTTCTTGAAGTACTGGCCCCCTGCTGTCCCCCCGTCTGGGCCCGGGTAGAATTGGCCCAGAGCATGGCTCTGCTAATCGTAAAAGGCGATTCAAGAGAAAAAGTCCACCTCGCAAACATCAGCTAGTAAGCGGGGAATATATTACTCCCCGAACCTAGAGGCGAGCTCTGGCAATCGTCGTCGGGGACCTTGCCCCCTTCCCTTGACGACCCCCCCGACGACGATGACAAAGACAATGACACCACGAACAATGATAAAGACAATGACGACCGCGACGTGAGAAACCCCCCTTCCTCCCCTTTCCCGTGGCTGGTTCTGACCAGCATGGGCCCCTCTTCCTCCCCCCCCCCTAGGTTAGAGTGGTGCATTATGACCTAACGGTTGACGCGTCCTTAATCCAAATAAACCAAAACCCTTGACTACCCCCCGGCGACGATGACATGACACAACGAAAACGATGACAAAGACGATGACGACCGCGACGTGAGAAACCCCCCTTTCCCTCCCCCTACCCGTGGCTGGTTCTGACCAGCATGGGCCCCTCCCCATATCCCCTAGGCTAGAGTGGCGCATTATGACCTAACGGTTGACGCGCCCTGGTTTCTCGCACGTTCTTAATGCTTGTCCCCTCTGTGATTGATGGATCGCACTGATCTGCTCTGATCTGAGATCGTTGCCTCCTTGATGGATCTGTGCGAGTTACCGGATGCAGCTCCGAGTATCGGAATGAGTTTCCACGTCCACCCAGGTTGATGACGCGAGTATTATCTCTGAGTACCGGAGATAACGAAACTTATCAGTCGAGCCTTGCATGAGCAGCTAGCTGCACAGTCTCTCAGTTAGTGTAGCAAGTGTTGTGTGGATCTAAGTCAGGATGTCCCAGCCAGGGAGGAAGGCGCGGGTCAGTCGTAGGAAGACGATGCTGGGGTTGAGGCCAGGAGGAAAAGTGAGTACCTAAAAACCCATCTGGGTCCGGGGTAGAATTGGCCCAAAGCATGGCTCTGCTAATCGTACAAGGTGATTCAAGAGAAAAAGTCCACCTCGCAAACATCAGCTTGTTTGAAGGGTAGTATTCTACTCTCTGAAAATAGAGGCGAGCTCTGGCAATCGTCGTCCGGGACCTTGCCCCCTTCCCTTGACGACCCCTCGACGACGATGACGAAGACAGTGACGACCGCGACGTGAGAACCCCCTTTCCTCCCCTTACCCGTGGCTGGTTCTGACCAGCATAAGCCCCCCCCCCCCCCCCCTAGGTTAGAGTAGTGCATTATGACCTAACGGTTGACGCGTCCTTAATCAAAATAATAAGAGAACACCATAAAAACTGGCGCGGAGACGAGTTTAGCCGCTCAGCTGTCTGTTTTTCCGGGTACACTGTTTATAACACCGTTATCAAATTTCACACGAACGTTAATAAAGAATAAATCTATGCTATCCAGTACGCGTATTCCTAAATTAATTCATTGATTTTGAAAATTAGTGAAATCACCGACATTTACCCCATTTAGGTCAACTTTGGGAATTTATTCAAAGTGTATAGAGATTTTTTAAACTCAAATTTACATGGATATCTATACGTTTAAATTAATGTGAACGCGCAGGTTCCCCCGTCTGGGCCCGGGGTAGAATTGGCTCAGAGCATGGCTCTGCTAATCGTAAAAGGCGATTCAAGAGAAAAAGACCACCTCGCAAACATCAGATAGTATGAAGGGTAGTATATTAGGCTACTCCCTGAATCTAGAGGCGAGCTCTGGCAATCGTCATCGGGGATCTTGCCCCCTTCCCTTGACGACCCCTCGACGACGATGACAAAGACAATGCCCCCGTCTGGGCCCGGGGTAGAATTGGCCCAGAGCATGACTCTGCTAATCGTAAAAGGCGACACAAGAGAAAAAGTCCACCTCGCAAACATTAGCTAGAAAGAGCGGAGTATCTTACTCCCCGAAACTAGAGGCGAGCTCTGGCAATCGTCGTCGGGGACCTTGTCCCCTTCCCTTAACGACCCCCGGCGACGATGACAATGACACAACGAAGATGACACAGACGATGACGACCGCGACGTGAGAAACCCCCCTTCCTCCCCTTACCCGTGGCTGGTTCTGACCAGCACAGGCCTGTCCACCCCTTACGTTCCTCCCCTTACGTTCCTCCCCATGGAAAGAAGTATAATATAATATGGTTGTTAACTCTTAAGCATAACAAACAAATATCTTAGAGGCGCGAATAATCTTTACTGGTAACCCTAAACCTAATACTAATACCAATAATCCTCCTAGCTCTCCCTGTTAATCGATGGACTGTTTATAAAGTATAAATCATGATATTCTAGGTTATCTCTCGTTCTTATCTCCCACATTAGGTATTCAGTCCTATCTCTTGGCAAACCTTGGTCCTAGACCCACTTGCTATAGTCTGCGTTCAGTGTGCTCTCTATACCCAAGTGGCTGGGGGTTGAGATGCGACAAGCATCTTGGGATGTGTTGCAAAATAACAAATTGCATAGTGTGATGCCTACATTGACTAACAAAATTCGTCCACCTACGTCACGACTCTCACGTAGAGAAGAGGTGGTATTGTCTAGACTTCGTATAGGGCACACACGCCTAACACACGGATATCTCTTAACCAGAGAAAAGGTTATTCCCATATGTGACACATGTGATGTACCTTTAACCGTACATCGTATGCTAGCAGAATGTACCAAATATGATGCCTTGCGCATGCAATTTGATCTCTCCCAATCATATGAAGAACTTCTATCATATGATAACGGCGACAAACTTTCCAAATTTCTCATCCAAAGTAATCTATATAACAAACTTTAATTAACTTCATACACATTTCTTTCTTTTCTTTATTTTCATTTACATACATAACTTTTATTTTGCTATTACTTTCTTCATCTTCAATTTATTTTGCTATTTATACACTTAGAAAACAATCTAATCATCAAACATACCTGCAATAACTCTTCTAATTTACTTTCATTCACAGGCGGCGCAATATGACCTAACCGGTTGAAGCGCCCTAGTTTCTCACGTCGTCGTCGATTCACATTAAACTTTATTTATTTCCATTCAAATAAATAATTTTTCTTATCCTATTTTTTTACTATCACCGACATAATTTTATTTTATTTTATGAACATAAAAAATATAATTAACAAACACACCGTTTACTCATTTCATTAACTTACTATATATCACAAGCAGCGCAATACGACCTAACCGGTTGAAGCGCCTTAGCTTCTCACTTCGTTGTCGGGGACCTTGTCCCCTTCCCTTGACGATCCCTCGACGACGATGACGACAATGACACCACGTACGATGAAGAAGACAATGACGACCGCGACGTGAGAACCCCCTGTTTCCTCCCCCTACCCGTGGCTGGTTGTGACCAGCATAGTTTCTTCCTCCCCCCCCCCCCAGGCTAGAGTGGTGCATTATGACCGGACGGTTGACGCGTCCTTAATCCAAATAAACCAAAACTTAAACCCAATAATCGTAAACTTCAACTCTAAAATGACAACTGATATACCAAATACTCTCGATGCTGTGAGAGCGGGTGTCTATAGGATGAGGCAATATGTTCCCAGCTGTTGTGTCACGTGCCGACTGTGACGTCATGACTACTGTGGGTGGCGGGTGACGTCAGCTAGCCAGTGTACCGCTGACAGTGCTCACGAGTAGTGGGTTTTTACGGGGTGACATTCGTGTGTTGCGTGCAGTTGTTACATTTTGATCGAGTGTTTGTTTGTGTTATACTCTGAAACTTAATAGTGCAAGTGTGACCCGAGCCCCCCCCCCCCCCCCCCGCCCTGGCCCGAGGTAGTAAAAGGGAGAAAAAGTACCTCGTAAACATCAGCTAGGCCCTATAGTATTAGAGGGGAGTATAATATAATTCCTAAGACTAGAAGCGAGCTCTGGTAATCGTCGTCGGGGACACTTTTTCTTTCGCTTGACGACCTCCCCGACGACGATGACAATTGAAAACAACGAACGATGACGAAGAAAAAGACGATGGCGAACGGTGACGCGCCCTTTATCCAAACAAACATTACAACTTTTTACTATCAATTTACTTTATTTTATACACCCAGAAAATAATCATTATCAACCTGACGACAAGCTCATTTCATTACTTGCAATATCACAGGCGGCGCAATATGACCTAATGGTTTGAGGCGCCCAAATTTCTCACGTCGTCGTCGTCGTTCATAATCACGGGGCTAGTTCTGCACCAGCATGGTCTCCCCACATCCCCTGGGCAAGAGTGGTGCGTAATGACCTAACGGTTGACGCGCCCAGAATCCAAATAGACTAAAACTCAACTATTGTGCGCCTGTTAAAGCAGCTGTGTGTTCAAAGCCAGGCCAGGAACGAATGTGTTGTTAAGGTTAAAACTAGGGTTTTAATTTCTCACTATTTTATTGCCTTATCGCCTGTGATCTTCACGCCCTGGTCTAACGGGTGCTAATGCTGTTGGTTGTAGCCAGCACCTTGTTACAGCCTTACATTAGCTGCGGCTTGACTAGTAACACTCTGGGAATAGACCTGCATAGTTGGGAGCGGGCGGTATATAATACTAGGGGGGGCTTTGATAAGTAGTCTCCCGTCTGGGCCCGGAGTAGAATTGGCCCAGAGCATGGATCTCTAATCGTAAAAGGCGATTCAAAAAAAAAGACCACCTCGCAAACATCAGCTATAAAAAGAGTGGAGTATCTTACTCCCCAAAACTAAAGGCGAACTCTGGCAATCGTCGTCGGGGACCTTGCCCCCCCTTCCCTTGACGACCCCTCGACGACGATGACAATGACACAACGAACGATGACAAAGACGATGACGACCACGACGTGAGAAAACCCCCCTTCCTCCCCTTACCGGTGGCTGGTTCTGACCAGCATGGGCCCCTCCTCTCCCCCCCCCCCCCCCCCCAGGCTAGAGTGGTGCATTATGACCTAACGGTTGACGCGTCCTTAATCCAAATAAACCAAAAAAACACTTACCCGTGGCTGGTTTCTGACTAGCATTGGCCACTCTCCCCCCCCCCCCCCCTAGGCTAGAGTGGAACATTAAAACCTAACGTTGACAAAAAACAAAAAAAAATCGTAGGCCTAGACCTGCATGGTTGGGGAGTGGGCATATAATACTTGGGGGGGGCTTTGATAAGTAAGCACATTACGCATTGTCCGTATTTGAATAGCCCACAACACGTCTTACTCACGGATATACTCAGATATGACACATGTAGGCCTACTGTTATACATCATTGCTAGCAGAATGTTCCAATAACGATGCCTTGAGGACGTGATTTGATCTCTATCCCAATCATTCTTATCACGACGGCAAACTTTTGAAATTTATCATTCAAAATAATTTGTTAAACAAAATTCCCTTACCCATGGTTGGTTTTTGACCAGGTTGGACCCCCCATCCCCCACACACCTAGGCTAGAGTGGTGCATTTTGACTTATCGGTTCCCTGTCCACGACGACGACGAAAAAGATGATGACGACCATGAAGTGAGAACCCCGTGGCTGGTTCTGACCAGCATAGGACTTTTATCCCCACACTCTCTAGGCTAACCTAATATGACCTAATGGTTGACGCGTCCTTATAAAAAATCTTTTAAAATAACTTACAACAAATTCAATGTATACTTACAATGTCACACGCGGCGTAATATGGCCTAACCGGTTGAAGCGCTCTTAATCCAATTAAACTTAACTAAAAATACTATGTATTCTGAATTACTTTACCATTTCTACTCATCAAACCATCCCTTCTCTTGCTTAGCATCTCAAGTGTTCATACGAACTTAGATTCTCAAGAAGCCATAAATGTCTTCTCACCTAAGGCACCTCCCCCCCTCTCCTAGACTAGAGTGACGCAATGACCTAACGGTTGACGCGCCCTAATACAAACAAACAAACAACTTACTTATCATGTAGCGAGTGTACGTTCATGACGGCTCTGTGCTCGAGTCCCGTGCGGGGGGGATATCTAATTAATGGACGCAAACTTCTGCCCGATATCGACGACAAACAGTGTTTTATTACCAAGTGGACACAGATACAATGTTTCTCTTCAGCAATATATTCCAGGTAGGTAATAGAAGAGCTTGACCCCCTTTCCTCTCTGCCCCCCCTAGACTAGAGTGACGCAATGACCTAACGGTTGACGCGCCCTAATACAAACAAACAAACAACTTACTTATCATGTAGCGAGTGTACGTTCATGACGGCTCTGTGCTCGAGTCCCGTGCGGTGTGAATCTAATTAATGGACGCAGCTTCTGCCCGATATCGACGACTAACAGTGTTTTATTACCAAGTGGACACAGATACAATGTTTCTCTTCAGCAATATATTCCAGGTAGGTAATAGAAGAGCTTGCCCCCTTTCCTCTCTGCCCCCCCCCCAGGCTAGAGTGACGCAATGACCTAACGGTTGACGCGCCCTAATACAAAAAAACAAACAAAATTACTTATCATGTAGCGAGTGTACGTTCATAACGGCTCTGTGCTCGAGTCCCGTGCGGGGTGATATCTAATTAATGGACGCAGCTTCTGCCCGATATCGACGACTAACAGTGTTTTATTACCAAGTGGACACAGATACAATGTTTCTCTTCAGCAATATATTCCAGGTAGGTACAAGAAAAAGTCTGGCCCCCTTTTCCTCTCTCCCCCCCCCCCCCCCCTAGACTAGAGTGACGCAATGACCTAACGGTTGACGCGCCCTAATACAAACAAACAAACAACTTACTTATCATGTAGCGAGTGTACGTTCATGACGGCTCTGTGCTCGAGTCCCGTGCGGGGTGATATCTAATTAATGGACGCAGCTTCTGCCCGATATCGACGACAAACAGTGTATTATTACCAATGGACACAGATGCAATGTTTCTCTTCAGCAATATATTCCAGGTAGGTAATAGAAGAGCTTGACCCCCCCTTTCCTCTCTGCCCCCCCCCCCCCAGGCTAGAGTGACGCAATGACCTAACGGTTGACGCGCCCTAATACAAACAAACAACTAACTTATCATGTAGCGAGTGTACGTTCATGACGGCTCTGTGCTCGAGTCCGTGCGGGTGATATCTAATTAATGGACGCAGCTTCTGCCCGATATCGACGACAACAGTGTTTTATTACCAAGTGGACACAGATACAATGTTTCTCTCAGCAATATATTCCAGGTAGGTAATAGAAGAGCTTGCCCCCTTTTCCTCTCTCCCCCGCCCCCGCCCCCCCCCCCCAGGCTAGAGTGACGCAATGACCTAACGGTTGACGCGCCCTAATACAAACAAACAAACAACTTACTTATCATGTAGCGAGTGTACGTTCATGACGGCTCTGTGCTCGAGTCCCGTGCGGGGTGATATCTAATTAATGGACGCAGCTTCTGCCCGATATCGACGACTAACAGTGTTTTATTACCAAGTGGACACAGATACAATGTTTCTCTTCAGCAATATATTCCAGGTAGGTAATAGAAGAGCTTGCCCCCCCTTTCCTCTCTGCCCCCCCCCCCCCCAGGCTAGAGTGACGCAATGACCTAACGGTTGACGCGCCCTAATACAAACAAACAAACAACTAACTTATCATGTAGCGAGTGTACGTTCATGACGGCTCTGTGCTCGAGTCCCGTGCGAGGTGATATCTAACTTAATTAATGGACGCAGCTTCTGCCCGATATCGACGACTAACAGTGTTTTATTACCAAGTGGACACAGATACAATGTTTCTCTTCAGCAATATATTCCAGGTAGGTAATAGAAGAGCTTGCCCCCCTTTCCTCTCTGCCCCCCCCCAGGCTAGAGTGACGCAATGACCTAACGGTTGACGCGCCCTAATACAAACAAACAAACAACTTACTTATCATGTAGCGAGTGTACGTTCATGACGGCTCTGTGCTCGAGTCCCGTGCGGGTGTGATCTAATTAATGGACGCAGCTTCTGCCCGATATCGACGACTAAAAGTGTTTTATTACCAAGTGGACACAGATACAATGTTTCTCTTCAGCAATATATTCCAGGTAGGTAATAGAAGAGCTTGCCCCCCTTCCTCCTCCCCCCCCCCCCCCCCAGGCTAGAGTGACGCAATGACCTAACGGTTGACGCGCCCTAACACAAACAAACAAACAACTTACTTATCATGTAGCGAGTGTACGTTCATGACGGCTCTGTGCTCGAGTCCCGTGCGGGGTGATATCTAATTAATGGACGCAGCTTCTGCCCGATATCGACGACTAACAGTGTTTTATTACCAAGTGGACACAGATACAATGTTTCTCTTCAGCAATATATTCCAGGTAGGTAATAGAAGAGCTTGCCCCCCTTTCCTCTCTGCCCCCCCCCCCCAGGCTAGAGTGACGCAATGACCTAACGGTTGACGCGCCCTAATACAAACAAACAAACAACTTACTTATCATGTAGCGAGTGTACGTTCATGACGGCTCTGTGCTCGAGTCCCGTGCGGGGTGATATCTAATTAATGGACGCAGCTTCTGCCCGATATCGACGACTAAACAGTGTTTTATTACCAAGTGGACACAGATACAATGTTTCTCTTCAGCAATATATTCCAGGTAGGTAATAGAAGAGCTTGCCCCCCTTTCCTCTCTGCCCCCCCCCCCCCAGGCTAGAGTGACGCAATGACCTAACGGTTGACGCGCCCTAATACAAACACAAACAAACAACTTACTTATCATGTAGCGAGTGTACGTTCATAACGGCTCTGTGCTCGAGTCCCGGCGGGGTGATATCTAATTAATGGACGCAGCTTCTGCCCGATATCGACGACTAACAGTGTTTTATTACCAAGTGGACACAGATACAATGTTTCTCTTCAGCAATATATTCCAGGTAGGTAATAGAAGAGCTTGCCCCCCTTTCCTCTCTCCCCCCCCCCCAGGCTAGAGTGACGCAATGACCTAACGGTTGACGCGCCCTAACACAAACAAACAAACAACTTACTTATCATGTAGCGAGTGTACGTTCATGACGGCTCTGTGCTCGAGTCCCGTGCGGGGTGATATCTAATTAATGGACGCAGCTTCTGCCCGATATCGACGACTAACAGTGTTTTATTACCAAGTGGACACAGATACAATGTTTCTCTTCAGCAATATATTCCAGGTAGGTAATAGAAGAGCTTGACCCCCTTTCCTCTCTGCCCCCCCCCCCCCCCCCAGGCTAGAGTGACGCAATGACCTAACGGTTTGACGCGCCTAATAAAACAAACAACAAACAACTTCCTATCATGTAGCGAGTGTACGTTCATGACGGCTCTGTCTCGAGTCCCGTGCGGGGTGATATCTAATTAATGGACGCAGCTTCTGCCGATATCGACGACTAAAAGTGTTTTATTACAAAGTGGACACAGATACAATGTTTCTCTTCAGCAATATATTCCAGGTAGGGAATAGAAGAGCTGCCCCCCCCTTTCCCCTCTGCCCGGCCCCCCCCCCCCCCAGGCTAGAGTGACGCAATGACCTAACGGTGACGCGCCCTAATACAAACAACAACAACAACTTACTATCATGTAGCGAGTGTACGTTCATGACGGCTCTGTGCTCGAGTCCGTGCGGGGTGATATCTAATTAATGGACGCAGCTTCTGCCCGTATCGACGACTTAAGTTTTTATTACCAGTGACCAGATACAATGTTTCTCTCAGCAATATATTCCAGGTAGGTAAAGAAGAGCTTGACCCCTTTCCTCTCTGCCCCCCCCCCTCCCCCAGGCTAAGTACGCAATGACCTAACGGTTGACGCGCCCTAATACAAAAACAACAACTAACTTATCATGTAGCGGTTTACGTTCATGACGGCTCGTGCCGAGTCCGTGCGGGGTGATATCTAATTAATGACGCAGCTTCTGCCCGATATCGACGACTAAAAGTGTTTTATTACCAGTGGCCAGATACATGTTTCTCTCAGCATATATTCCGTAGGTAATAAGAGCTGCCCCCTTTCCTCTCTCCCCCCCCCCCCCCCCAGCTAGAGTGACGCAATGACTAACGGTTACGCGCCTAATACAACAAAACTTTATATGTAGCGAGTGTACGTTCTGACGGCTCTGTGCTCGAGTCCGTGCGGGGTGATATCTAATTATGCCAGCTCTGCCTACCGCTAAAAGTGTTTTTTTACCAGTGACACAGTACAATGTTCTCTTCAGCAATAATTCAGGTGGTATAGAAAGCTTGCCCCCCTTTCCTCTCCCCCCCCCAGGCTAAGTGACGCAATGACTACGTTGACGCGCCTATACAAACAAACAACACTACTTATCATGTGCAGTGACGTTCATACGGCTCTGTGCTCGGTCCCTGCGGGGTGATTCTAATTAATGGACGCAGCTTCTGCCATATCGACACTAAAAGTGTTTTATTACAAAGTGGACACAGATACAATGTTTCTCTTTAGCATATATTCCAGGTAGGAAATAGAAGAGCTTGCCCCCTTTCCTCTCTGCCCCCCCCCCCCCCAGGCTAGAGTGACGCAATGACCTAACGGTTGACGCGCCTTTAATACAAATGAAAACAAAACTAAAAAACTCCAATCCTACCTTTTATCAATATGTAAACATTATATCAAAAAAATATTTTATTAAATTACCCGTCTGTGCCCGGGGTAGAATTTGCCCGGTGCAATGGCTCTGCTAATCGTGGTGGCAGAATAAGACAAGTCCATCTTGCAAACATCAGCTAGCTATTAGGAGAGCGGCTTTTTCGTCGTCGGGGACCAAACCCCCCTTTCCCCTTGACGACCCCTCGACGACGATGACAACAATGACCCCAAAACGAACGATGACGAAGACAATGACGCCCGCGACGGGAGAACCCCCTTCCTTCCCCTTACCCGTGGCTGGTTCTGACCAGCAATGAGCCCCCCCCCCCCCCCTAGGCTAGAGTGGTGCATTATAACCTAACGGTTAACGCTTCCTCCAAAAAAAAAAAAAACGATCGGGATTGATTCATTAATTTGTATTAAATATTATCAATTATTCATATAGTTTATCAGCTTAATTGATGTTCATGTCCCCTGGCAGAATGTCCCCTTGGCATGTAGCTAATCCCGCTGTGTTCTCCTTGCAGCTGGAGATGTTCAAGACGCGGAAGGGCGGCAACATGCCGCGGCCCAAGTCGGAGACGGACTTCTCGGAGGTGGTCGCCGAGCAGGAGTCGTTCATCGAGCACCTGGACGAGGAGGCGCTAAACTCCAAGTTCGAGGAGATGCTCAACGACATGAACCTGAACGAAGAGAAGAAGGAACCGCTGAGGAGCCAGCCGAGCATGAACAAGAAGAAGATGTTGATCATGCATTACAAGGGGGCCACGCTGGTGAGTACAGAGGGCCATGCTTGTGAGTACAGGGGGCCACGCTGGTGAGTACAGGGGCCACGCTTGTGAGGTCCGGGGCCACGCTTGTAAGTAGGGAGCCACGCTTGTAAGTAGGGGGGCCACGGTCTTGAGTACTAGGGGCCACGCTTGTAGATACAGGGGGCCTCACTTGTGAGTACAAAATAATAACTAGGGCTTTGTGTATCCAATCCCTGGTTAAACAATGACTAGGGCTAGGATGTTTAGAACATTGAAAGTGACTAAAAAGCAGGCAATAGTACCTTAAAAATACTCAATATGGATGATTTTTGTAAAAATGACCTTTCAAATTTCTATGCTTTTTCTTTTAAAATTTAAATTATTGGATTCGTTGCATTTAATAAAGGGGAGTGTTTTGGTGGTTTCCTGGTCGCAGTGGTTGATAACCTCACCCGAGGTTGAGGGTGAGAGAGGAAGTGAGAGGGGCAAGAACATATTTGCATATTATGCACTGCTCGATATATATGTTGGTTCGTGACCGTACATCATATGCTAGCAGAACGTACAATGTATGATGCCTTGCGCACACCAATCCTATGAAGAACTTTTATTATATGATAAGGGCGGCGACAAACTTTCTAAATCTCTCATTCAAAGTAAATTTATTTAACAAAATTTAATTCTCATTATACACATTTCCAACATTTATTTATTTCAATTCAAATAAATAACTTATGTGTTGCTATTACAATCATCCCCACACCGTCATTTCATTTTCTTATTATAGCCTATATACACTTGAACACTTGAACAAAACAATGTCACACCATTAACTCATCTCATCAACTTACAATATCACAGGCGGCGCAATATGACCTAACCGGTTGAAGCGCCCTAGTTTCTCACGTCATCGTGCAGCGAGGTCGTACATCCCGCTTGTAGGTGACACCACCCACAGTGTTGGCTGTAGATAACGAGGTGTACAACATTATTCCATGGCAAAATAGAAATAATACAGATGCGGCCTGCAACGTTATTTGGGACTGCGCTTCAATTTTATATTAAATCGTGCACTTTTGCTTGCATTGGCCTGCATCCTTTAACCAAATAAAAGAAAATAATCCAAATATTCTTTGGTTGTGAAGGACATTAGAGTAATTTCTATGTTTTTCTTTTCTTTTCAAAATACATCTTGAATGTGGAGGTTGTCTCATTGTGGAAGCTGTAGATACGTGGATTAAGCTCACGACGAAAAACAAATTAATTGTAGAGTTAAGGTCAGCCTAGATCGAACGACCTTCAAATGGTAACTTGATCAACACAACCAATGCAGAAAAAAACTAAAATTACTATCATGCAATGCCACCTGATTTTGGAGCACTGTAAGTACTTTGACAGCTGAATTATTAGGTCATATTATTGACGTTGTTCAAATTGAAGTGGGATTATAGATGCCTACACCTTTACTACTTCATTAGGATCAAGTAATGTAGAAAGAGATATTGAAAAGATTTTAAGGATCAAGGGCCTACCTGAAGCAGGAACTCTTAGGCTAGGCCTATCCAGTGACAGCTGAATGAAAAACTTTTTGTAGATATCAGTATGTCTATTTTTTTTTTTTTTTTACAAGAATGGTATTGAACTGAGCTCTCATTGGTCCTTTATATTTTAACAATGTTGCCAACTGATGAAGCAATTGTTAAAGTTACAAATGTTTTTATTTATTTGTTTTAATTCAAATTAATGTGAATAGTCTTATAAAATAACTTATAAAATAATAATTTTTGCCTTGAAGATTATTAAGCATCATGTATATATACATATGGTGTGTATTAGGTAAGAAGAGGGCTTTCAATTAAGCTTCAATTTTTTGTGTGGTCCACAAGCAAAATGGTCACTGAGAAGTGTCAAAAGGTCATTCAAAGTTGTGTGAATACAACTCTACTAGCCTATTAGGATTTTAACCATATAAATTGTTACATTGCACATTTCCCCTTACCCGTGGCTGGTTCTGACCAGCTGGGCCCTCCTCCCATATCCCTTAGTCTAGGCTACAGTGTGCATGAGGACCTAACGGTTGACATGCCCTAATCCAAATAAACCAAAAGTATTACCTATACCTGTGTTAATTAGTTAATAACTTTGTTCTTAGATAGATGTTAAATTAAGACTCTCTGTCTGGGCCCGGGGTAGAATTGGCCCAGAGCATGGCTATGCTAATCGTAAAAGGCGATTCAAGAGAAAAAGTCCACCTCGCAAACATCAGCTAGTAAGAGCGGAGTATATTTCTCCCCGAAACTAGAGGCGAGCTCTGGCAATCGTCGTCGGGGACCTTGCCCCCTACCCTTGACGACCCCCCGGCGACGATGACAATGACACAACTGACGATGACAAAGACGATGACGACCGCGACGTGAGAAACCCCCCTTCCTCCCCTACCCGTGGCTGGTTCTGACCAGGGGGGTGAGACTCGACGCCGAATCCGCGTGGTTTGGTTGATTTCCGTGCCCTATTCCGACAATCGGTAGACTCTACGAATCTTTCGATTCCGTCTGCTATTTAGCTGTCGGAAGTAGCTGTCGGAAACACTTCCGACGGTTGAAAATTTGTAAACAACAAAATCCTCCATTTTTATTTCGATAACATACAGTCTTGGGGAGAAGCGCGCTACAAGTAGCGCGCTACATGTAGCATGCTACTTTTACGTGTAGCGGAGCCAGTAGCGCGCTACTTTATTAAGGGGGCATATTGTAGCGGTAGCATGCTACAATTTTTTGTAGCGTTAGCGTGATATTTGCGCTACTTTTTAAGTTTCGGCGCCAGCAGTTCCAGTACCACGTAAAGTCAAAAGTCGGCAATGCAAACTAACTTGTAACGCCCGCCGCGCCACGTCATGTGCTCGCCATGTAGACCGGCCCGTAATCTCGTCTCACTTGCACACCATCTCCCTCGCTCTCTCCCAGCGAGCCTCTCCCTCTCTCTCTCTCTGCGTCGTCCGAAGGATGCGAGTGATCGCCGATCTGTCACATCGTGTGAGCTGACTTTACCAAAATATTGCAGTGATTATTAAATTGCGTGGAGCATCTTGAGTGCTATTTCAGGGTCGTAAACAAAGATGTATCCACGATAATTAGAAGTCGGATAATTGATTTAGAGCATAAGCCGCTCAATAATTACGCCAATCGTCTGAATTGAATATTAAAATGAAGTGATTAGTAGTGTCATATATCTCCCCTCCCTTGGGACATTCCGGGCTTTATCGCTATTGTACGGCACCAGTAGGCCTATTCCGAACTTTGTTTGTCGCATTCTTCTGCAGTGATTCCGCGAAAAACACGTTGTTGAAAATAAGAAATGCAATATGAATGTTGATCATTAGGCCTAGAATTCTTAAAAGACTAGGGCCTAGCCTAGCCTAAACGTTAAAAGAACGCCTTCTATCACAATGGAAACCGAAACTATGTGCTTTTGATGATAGATCACGATCGAGTTGACATAAATGTAGTTAAAAATCATCGCGGCACGACGTCAAAAGGCTTTAAAAACGGGATAATGTGAGATCTCGATCCCCCATGCAGTGGAAAAGTAGCGCGCTATATTTCTTGTGTAGCGCGAATGTAGCGTCGCTACAGCTAAAAAAAGTAGCGTTTTCGGGGCATGTAGCGTTAGCGATAGCATGCTACTTTTTAAAAGTAGCGACCCCAACACTGATAACATAGCATCATATTTTGCTTAAATAAACCGGGATATTCCTTGATTTGTTGGTCCACAGTACACTAATTTGAAACTTTATAAATTGTTTATTGTTGCACAATATTTTGTTTTCATTATTATTTAGTTATAAAGTAATAATAAACAATCATACCTCAAAGTTGACGTTGTTTGCGTTCACAAGATAAAAAGACAAAACACGGCTGCACAGAAACTCACTGCCTTATAAATATGCAGCTTGCTGGTTTCTTCTACATATAAGCATGGCGGTGGACACTAATAGTTTTATAACGAAGCTTTCGATTGGCTAAACAATGGTAAAATCCTTGCCACAGCCGCAAGTCACGGAATGATTCCGAAAATCGGAAACGAAACTCGAGTCTACCAAATGTCGGAAATGTTTCTTTATGGACGGAATCAGATAATTCAAAACCACGTGGAAGTCGAGTCCAGTCGAGTCTCACCCCCCAGCATGGGCCCCCCCCCACCCCCTAGGCTAGAGTGGTGCATTATGACCCAACGGTTGACGCGTCCTTAATCCAAATAAACCAAAACTTTGGGTAACACTGCATAGTATTTAATGTCTTGTAACCACCCACTCACTAGTGCTGTGCTTATGTGGGCTTCTCACGATGATTGTTTTATGTTTAAAAATAACTCTTATAATCTCTTCATGAAACTTTAATTTATCTTCCACTTTATCTTTATATATTTCTTTAGGTTATATAACTGTCTGTTTATTGAAAGGAGTATTCAGTATTCACCTGCTATACAAAAAATATCAGACTAACTAGTTACGAATTTAGAAATTAACAAATAACTTACTGGGTCCACCATGACCCAAATTTTCTTTTTGTCAAACTTTTTTTTCAGGCCCATTGGCAAAACTCTCCCATAAGAAATAACATGGCGACGATCTTTATGCCCGTGATCTTCAGAGGATTTTGATCCATAAAAATATTTGCCATTATTGAAGTACTCTACAGTCTTTTCTGTAAATCCTCTATGTTGTTTTTTAATTTGGCAAGTGGTTCGGTCAAAATATGCTTGTAAATATTAAACTAGTAGAACAGGTAAATTGATAAACGAATGAATCACTTATTATTGAAAGGGCATAAGTCAAAAACATAGTTCTGAGATAATCAAGTAAATGTTCTTTATAATTCACCTTATTATTTAAGGCTCAAATTTACTTTTGTTTCCAGTAAAGGTATGGAATAGCTTTATGACGTTGAAAACAGAAATTAAAAATCACAACGTGTCGGCGGGAAATGAATTTTAAATGTCGTGGACTTACGCCCTTTCAAAAATAAACAAATATTCCAATGCTAAAACATGGAGATACACTTCTGCCTTTTCAAACCAAAACAATGCGTCTATTTCTCCGCTACAATAATACATAGCTAACTCAAACCCCATAATTTTGGACTTACGCCCTTTCAATAATAAGTGTGATTTTGGAATGTATATTTTTTGCGTGTTTTTGAGTGTATATTTGTTCACAGTTTCAAGACACGGTGTTAAAGGGTCATTTTAGATTGGACTTTCGTAAAGGCGATTCAAGAGAAAAAGTCCACCTCGCAAACATCAGCTAGAAAGAGCGGAGTATCTTACTCCCCGAAACTAGAGGCGAGCTCTGGCAATCGTCGTCGGGGACCTTGCCCCCTTCCCTAGACGACCCCCCGGCGACGATGACAATGACACAACGAACGATGACAAAGACGATGACGACCGCGACGTGAGAAACCCCCCTTCCTCCCCTTACCCGTGGCTGGTTCTGACCAGCATGGGCCCCTCCTCCCCCCCCCCCCCCCTTAGGCTAGAGTGGTGCATTATGACCTAACGGTTGACGCGTCCTTAATCCAAATAACCAAAAAAAACTAATCCCCGAAAATAGAGGCGAGCTCTGGCAATCTTCGTCGGGACCGAAAATGACAACCGCGACGTGAGAACCCCCTTTCCTCCCTTACCCGTGGCTATTTTCTGGCCACATGGCTCCTCCACCCCCCCCCCCCCCCTAAGTTAGAGTGGTGCATTATGACCTAAGGGTTTTAATAGGTCCTTAACCAAATAACCCAAAAAAATTAAACAGTCATATCAGTGTAGTACTTATAAATGTTTCAGATTATGTGGTAAAAAATAATTTTTTGGGTAATAATTCCACTTTAACCCTCCGATTGTTGTAAACTTAACTATGCAAAGCATTGGGAAAAAACAATGTTCTGGTTCTGCCGACAGAGCAAAGACCCGAAGTAAGTTCGACAAGCCCGCCGACTAATCCAGTACCTGAGCCACCCCGGACCTGAGCGTTAACAAGATCTACAACTGCATCGAGTCGCTCCGGATCGCGCTGAAAAACAACACCTCAGTTGGGTGCAAGAGTTCGGGACAAAGGGGTTGGCGGAACTGCTAAAACAGCTCAACGAGTGCTATGCAAGGAAGTAAGTGGGATTTGGTTTGGTTTTATTGTATTTATTTTGATCCACACACATGGTGGTCAGGGCATATTACAATGTTAATAAATTAATCCCCCCCCCCCACCCCCCGTCTGCGCCCGGGGTAGAATTGGCCCAGAGCATGGCTCTGCTAATCGTACAAGGTGATTCAAGAGAAAAAGTCCACCTCACAAACATCAGCTAGTAAGAGGGGAGTAAAATATTACTCCCCGAATATAGAGGCAGCTCTGGCAATCGTCGTCGGGGACACCTCCCCCTTCCCTTGACGACCTTCCCCGCCGACGATGACAATGACACAAAGAACGATGCCCAAAGCGATGAGTGAGAATCCCCCTTTTTCCTCCCCCTACACCCGTGGCTAGTTTTGACCAGCATGTGATTTTCCTCCCCACATCCCCTAGGCTAGAGTGGTGCATTATGACCTAACGGTTGATGCGTGTGCCCTTAATCTAAATAAAATTAACTGTTAAAGAAAAAAATTGTTACTTAAATTGAGGGGTCAATGTAGATGTGTGGCCATACTCGATCGGGGCCTAATCAAGAAGTTATGGTTATATTGATTGACCTTGACATAAATGTTGACTGTTGTTTTCTTTGTTTGTGCTTCTGTGGGGCCGCTGCATAGTTGCTACAGGTGGGGTGGTTTCCTAATCCTTCTTATTAATTTCACTGTACGAAATTATGTAGTAATTACCATTTGTGTCTTGTCTGCTGATGACTGGGGTGATTTGTACCTTTAATCGTAATCATATGCTAGCAAATGTAAAAAAATATGATGCTTTTCCGGCTTCCGCATGCATTTGATCTCTCCCAATCATATGAAGAACTTCTACATAATATGAAAACCCGGCAAAAAACTTTCTAAATTAATAATAAATGATTATAAATTTTTTTCTTTTGCTATTAGTATTGCTATCAAAAACACACCATAAACTCATTTCTTTCACTTTCAATATCACAGGCGCCGTAATATGACATAACCAGTTGAAGCGCCCTAGTTTTCTCACGTCGATGTACGTACGTCTTGTGTTTTTTGTGGTCAGGGGTCCACAAGTGTGGCCAGGGCGACTTTTAATTTATCCCGAGTGATCAGGATTTTATTATACCTTACACTATATGTGGACCAATAAGGTGGCGGTCGCCGAGGGATCGCAGCACTGTCGTCCACGCACTATGGCCACAGGATCGGCAAAAAGTAAATAAAATAACGGTCTCTAAAACTCTTTCGGAGAAAAACACGACTATTTTAAAAGCCAAGCCTTGCCCAATATATCCAAAAAATAAAGTATTTATGAAGTGTACGAATAAAATCAAGATATTTTGATGCTCCTAAACATTGACATCAAAATCTGGCGAGGTTGGCATTAAAAACAGCTGGAACTTTGGACACAGCCAAAACCCAACAAGGCAAAAAACACTTTCGTAATCGTGATTACTTAAAATCATTATTTCGCTAAAATACTGACTCTGTGGGACAAAACTAATTATTCACAGCTTATAAAATGTTGATTTATGTGACAAAATATCACGATAACATGACCAATTAATACAGTAGGCCCTAACCTAATGCCAGTTGTGTGTAAATTGTCAACGTTGGCGTCCGTGCTCTCGCTTTGACCTTGACGGCCGCCACCTTATCTGAATCACAGTATAGATATTTTGGTTGTCTGTCTCCATTCTCTCCCTCTGGACATCGCTCAGTGGCAACTGCGAACACGGTAGATTCGGCGCAACATGCTTCGAGAAGGCGACGAACGAGAGCGTTTTTCTTTACGGGCACCTCTAGCAGTGCACTATATCGCCGATAGAATGCGCCTACACTGAGGTCAAGATGCTTTCCCGAGAGAGTTCTAACTTTCTGGCTATCTTATCTGGCTCGTTGGTCTTGTTGTTGGCGTATCTGCTTCCGATGCAGAAGGGCCAGGGGATGATTCCCGCAAATTCAGAAGTTTTCTAACTCTCGACTCTCACGTAGAGAAGAGGGGGTATTGTCTAGACTTCGTATAGGCCACACACACCTTATTCACGGATATCTTTTAACCAGAGAAAAGGGTTTTTCCCATATGTGACACATGTGATGTACCTTTAACCGTACATCATATGGGAGCAGAATGTACCAAAAAATGATGCCTTGCGCACGCAAATTTTATCTCTCCCAATCATATAAGAACTTCTATCATATGATAACGGCGACAAAAATTTCTAAATTTCTCATCCATAGTAATCTATTTAACAAAATTTAGGTTCCATCAATAGACATTTCTTCTTTTAATTCTTTTCATTCACATACATAACTTTTATTTTGGGTATGATTTTATCATCATCATTTTTTTTTGTTATTTATACACTTAGAAAACATCTTATCATCAAACATACTGCATTAACTCTTTTCATTTACTTTCATTCAAAGGCGGCGCAATAAAGACCTAACCGGTTGAAGCGCCCTAGTTCTCATGTCGTTCGTTCGTTAACTTCTGATTTGGACTTAATCCATCAGTTCGTGTCTTAGAGTTTGTAAACGGTGACTTTGGAGCCGTCCTAGCAACAAAGCACATAATAAATTCAGAGTTGTTCTGAATCGGCCTTGTTGATTCTGGCGTTGATTCGCGGGTGTTCGCACTGTCCATACCACTGATTGCTATATTTCCTATTGAAAATATCGACCTTTGGGTTGGTTATCGCTCACTCGTCGATTGCGTCTGCTTTACTGTCCTCCACTGAAAATCAGTTTTATAACTGAGTTGGGTAGACTCTAAAAACAAATTATTATTTATTTATCGACTTCAAGGAGATACCACGCCTTTCTATTTATCGATAGTACTTATGGTACTTATGTACTTATGGAGTACTTATGGGAGAACCAACTACAAGTGCCGTGTTATTTCACGTGCTTTACAAGGCTCTTCGCGGCACAAGATTTCTACAAAGATATCAAGTGTTTTAGTAAAATATTTACTAGTGTCGACGCCTTTTCTTGTTGTTAAAATGTAATAACAACAAGGATAAACAATAAAATAAATAAATAAAATAAAATAGTCACAAACTATCGACCGCATAGCACTCGATTCATGAATCTCGCAAGATGTCCGCTAGTTGTTGACGCTCTGTTGTTTGCGTTATTGTTTTGCTGCAGCTAATTAGGGCAAAGCAGCGGTGTTTTTACTAATTTTTTTCGAACTCGGCCACCATGGGATCTGGCAGGCCTGAGAATGAAACAGAACCCGCGGTAACTCAGGTTTACATAACATAAAAATACATAACATTAGTTAGTAGGCAACAGGTTAGTAGGCCCAGGCCCACGCTTCCTCCTAGCGCGAACAAGCTAACACTCCCACCCGTCTGGGCCCGGGGTAGAATTGGCCCAGAGCAGGGGTCTGCTAATCGTAAAAGGCGATTCAAGGAAAAAGTCCCCTCGCAAACATCAGCTAGAAAGAGCGGAGTAAACTTACTCCCCGAAACTAGAGGCGAGCTCTGGCAATCGTCGTCGGGACCTTGCCCCCTTCCTTGACGACCCCCCGGCGACGATGATAATGACACAACGAACGATGACAAAGACGATGACGACCGCGACCCTGAGAAACTCCCTTCCTCCCCTTACCCGTGGCTGGTTCTGACCAGCATGGGCCCCTCCTCCCCACCCCCCTTAGGCTAGAGTGGTGGCATTATGCCTACTGGTTGACACGTCCTTAATCCAAAAAAACCAAAAATCGACTCTAGGCCTAGAACTGCGTGTGAAAAGTCCTCTCGGCTGGGGTAAATTTTAGAAATGTTTGCTACTTGGTTTTTACCGGTACCATATTTGGGGGACCCCTGCTCATGGTTCATTTTAAATTTACCGCACAATTTCTGCCAACCTCGATGACCGTGTTTTACGTAATATAAAGCAATTCATGCACGACTCTTAAAATCCCCCTGATTATCTCAATAAATACTTAAAATAAGTTAAATACAACTTGATTGTGAAGTGATTGGCTTTCAACTCTTAAAGCAGTTTTAACTCTGAACATCGTTGGTTTTAGAACAGTCGTCATGTGTAATTATTTTCTAGCCAGGGGCCACCCGTGGCCCGGGCATCAGTACTGTACTTGACGAAACCGCAGGGGTGTGATTTTTAAAATATTTTAATTGAAAAAGTATGGGCCCAAATACAGATTTAATTGATTTAGGCCTAATTAAATTGGATTCATTCAGTTGATTTAAATCAATTTTTGGATTAAAATTTGTTTTTAATTAATTTCATCAACAATTTCAAAACTTGCCAAATTGGTTTAGCAATTAAAATATTACACTAGTGTTTTAGAAAATCCCAAATTTCCAAAAAAAATTTATGTAAAATTTGCATGAAGTAATTCACACCTTAGTGTTTGTAACAAATCTAAATGACGTAAAAGTCACTTGTTGCTAATCCGCGTTGTACTTTCAGCGACTCGCGCTACGACCGGATCCAGTACGAGTGTCTGCGATGCATCAAGGCCATCATGAACAACACGGTTGGAATCAACAAGTGTTCAGTCGGAAGGAGGCGCTGACCATCCCTGGCGAGGTCGCTCAACCCGTCCAAGGAACTAGTCTGTCGGAGGCACTCAGGGTAGGCTGCAACAGACTGTAGTCTTGTAGGGGTCAGGGAATTGGAAATAATGTTAAATTTTTTCTTATTTTATTTATTTATTTATGATGCCTTGTGCACACAAATTTTATCTCTCCCAATCATATTTTGAAGAACTTTTTTATCATATGATAACGGCGACAAACTTTCTAAATTTCTCATCCAAAGTAATTTATTTAACAAAATTTAATTCACATCAGAGGCTTAAACATTTCTTTAATTTCTTTATTTCCATTCAATAATAACTTTTATTTTGCTATTAGGCCTACTATCATCTCCATCATTTTCTTTTATAAACTTAGAAAACAATATAATCATGAAACACACCTTCAAAGTCATTTAACTATCTTCCAATATCACAGGCGGCGCAATGTGACCTAACCGGTTGAAGCGCCCTAGTTTCTCACGTTGTCGTGAATTTCGTTTCGACATCGATTTGCCATCTTACACAAAAAAAAAAAAATTAAAGAGAAATTTCTCCTGAAACCATGTAAAAAAAATTATCTATTTTACTTTTTGTCAAAGAAAATTATGATTTGATTTTTTTCCCGATGTGGTGTCGAAATTATTGGTTTGACCTCATCATATATTTTTAATCAAAACCCAACCCTTCTTAGCACATTGCTTGCCGCGCCACCTCGGTCGCCGCTGCGCGCGCCTTGCCAGCCTTTTTCGGGAGTTATTACCTTTTTTACGTCGGCGGACTAAAATCGCATTTCCTTCCTTAGGCCTACTTACCAATCATTAGGCCTGATCGGAATAATAAGCTCATACAAACGCAATGGAGGTCTAGGCCTACGTCTCGACTCTCACGTAGAGAAGAGGTGGTATTGTCTAGAATTCGTATAGGCCATACCGCCTAACACACGGATATCTCTTAACAAGAGAAAAGGTTATTCCCATATGTGACACATGTGATGTACCTTTAACCGTGCATCATATGCTAGCAGAATGTGCTAATATTGATGCCTTGCGCACGCATTTGATCTCTCCCAATCATACGCGTTTCCAAGCAAAGGGGTTGCTACCTGGTGGCGAAAAATGCAACTGTCCGATCAGTGATAGTCGGAGGAGCGCGCTATGTGCTTACCTGAAGAACACATGTCATTCCGTATTTGTCACTTATAATATGTACAATCACAGGTACATTGTCGTTGTTCTCCCAAAATGTTGTTAATTGATGATAATCAAAGCATGGGGTGCACTAAAATGATAAAATAGTTCTCCAATATGCGGGATTAGAGACCATGTCCACCAGAATAATATAACTATATTCTGACCTGAGCCCCATGCACCCATGAGACACCGAGGATGGAATTTGTATCCATATTACAATTCTCTAATAAATTGTAATATCATAGTAAATAATTGGTAAATATAGGCTACATACTAATGTAGGCTAACAGGGTACGATAAATACTAAATCAAATTCAAACCGTCAATTATGTTTACAACTCATAGTAAACACACACATACAGTATCGCTCGCTTCATATGGCACTTTTAATTGAGATATACTTCTTTAGTTTTATTATGATAATTTAATATGAATAAGTCATAATAATAATAACAAAACAAAAACAAAAATAATAATAATTGTATTGGGCTTTCCAATCCCAACTCCTTTTTTTACCTAATAAATAAATGTAGGGTGCATTAATATACCCGTTTTTCCCCTCATTTTCATTTTATTACAAAA
>JAMZAV010004614.1:0-46086 GCA_024449915.1 Sweltsa coloradensis
GAGGGCACACCATCAGATGGTTCAGCAGCGACAGCAACGAGGCAGCAACAAGTGTCTCTAGCCTGCTCTTACCTTGCTGGCAGAAGACAGATCCGAACACCAGGAACACTGAATCTTGCAGGGGATAGTTGTCCTGACTGGTGGTTGCAACTCTCCCCATCAGATGGTTCAGCAGCGACAGCAACGAGGCAGCAACAAGTGTCGACCCCAACAACGAGAACCACAAAGCTCGAGAGAAGGGAGACAGAAAGTCGTCCCACTTCACCTCGCGAACCGTCGGCTCCGCTATGAAGATCCGGAAACTATGATTTGGCACGAGATACAAAAATAAAAGTTATTCAGTGATTTATCTGTGCTTCACAGCCTTTTTTAATATATGTAAATTATTTCTGACTAAAATCAATTAGTGGATATATTATGATAGGCTATCTGAAAATAATAAAATAGTTGGCAACATGTATAAACTTGTAAGTTATTTTCACACTCACGGTATAATTTTTAAGGGCATCGTAAAATCCGCGACCAGGTCCCTGGCCACAGAATGTCCAATACACGTGGACGTGGCATCGGCCTGGCCATTGACCACCTGGTTGAACATCTCGTCGTATTGGTTAGTTTCACCAAGTTTCGGTTCCATGTGGATTGTCCTAAGAAAATAAACAACATAGTTTGCATATAATATATGTAAGAGACAAACCGTTTTCTGTTTTCTCAGCATGACACTTTTAAAGCTGCTACATGGGCCTCCTCTTAGACTTAGTTTTACTTTTTTATAAATAATATTTACATAAAGCTCACAAAAATAAATAAATAAATTCGTATTTAGAGTCTACCCACTCAGTCATATAACTGATTTTCAGTATGGGGGACATTAAACCAAAGCGACAAAGCCAACCTGTAGGCCCCGACGCAATCGACGAATGAACAATAATCAACCAAAGATCGATATTTTTTATAGGAAATTAGCAATCAGTGGTGTGGACATCCGCGGATCATCGTCAGAATCAACAAGGCTGATTCAGAACAACTTTCAATTTATTATGTGCCTCGTTGCTAGGACGGTTCCAAAGTCACCGTTTGAAAATTCCTATAATACAAGAACTGAAGGACTGAAGTTCAAATTAGAAGTTAAAAAACTTCTGACTTTAGCGGGAATCGAACCCTGGACCTTCTGCATTGGAAGCAGAGACGCTAACCACAAGACCAACGAGCCATACAACATATGATAATAATATATCCCTCAATATTTCAGATAACAGTCAGAGATACCTACGTGAAGTTCGCGCTATTCTCCAGGATGTTCCAAATGTCGCCGAAGTATCCACTCAGACGTATTTGTCCCTTTACGACCGATAACATGCTGAGCGGAGGACCCTAAAGCAAAGAACCATCTAAATTAGCCATCCTGGTTTTGTTGGTCTTTTTTTCTAACACGTCAGCAAAGAAGGTTGGAGACAACGCTTTTTGCAAGGACCTCCTCCCCTATATCTTTAGCCTGAAGTTCCAGAAATGTATGCCATAAGATATATATAGAAGCTTGGATTATATGTACCATTTGAGGTAGACTCTATTTATGGGTTATAATAACATTTTATTACCAATTCAAAAATGTTAAGAGATTCCTTAGAGATATTATCGTGTGTTCAGCATGCTAGCGCTCAAAGTAGGGACATGAATATAACAACTTCTCACCGACAGTGTTGGCTCGAGCGGTATGCGCGACTCTGATTCGGGAGGTCCCGGGTTCAAATCCCGTCGAGACTGGCAATCTTGACTGAAGGTTTTTCCTGAGGTTTTCCTCAGACGTTAATGCGAATGCAATCGATTGAGTCCTCTTAAACAGACCTCGGCTTCCATCACAATTGTCCTATACGCAACATACCTATTTAGACACCTAATGGGACATGCACATTGCACCCTGGGCAGGCTTCCCACGAAAAATTATATAATTATTATTAAACTTCTTCTCTTTTTATTGCTACAGTTTTTGTACTATAAAGACTTAATTGAACGTGTTCACATATTTTAAGCATTGATGTGTTATATGTACTCAAGAAAAATAACGATAGAATAATATCACACAACCTTTTATTATAAGGTTTAGTATACATTGTGGCTGTCAATGAATCTCAAACGATTATGTTTCTGTGATGGATCCTTGGCTGAACAACCCAAGCAATCTTTTAGAGAATCTTCATATAGTATGTCAGTGGAGCTTAAAGATCTTCAACATTTTAAAGATATGTAGTTTTATATGAACATTTGATTTAATTTGTACATCGTTTCAAAAGAGACCAAAATAATTTATCTCATTATTCAAATATCATTAAAATAAGTATAGAAACCTTTTACAAATGATATATTAAACAGTAGAAAACCCTAATACTGCTTTCAAAAGAAGGGATATCGATCTTACACAATTCAATACATGTATACATTGGTTTTGCTTCAATATTTAATTAATAAGAAAGTCAACCAACCGGCAAGGAAACATTTGACAAACACGATTTATCTTGGTTATACAGCACCAATCTGTTATCCGTGACATATTCGTTCGTTTGTCCATGTCCACCACTTTTTACAACAGCTGTTGTAAGCTTTTGAATTTCCTTCTAATAATGATATTATATTCTATGGAATTTTAAATAATTTATTCTTTAAAATATGATTTTTGTTAGGTTACAAGCAAATGTTCTACCCGAAATGTTACACCTTTCACGTCCATTTCCGGTAGGTAATTTTCAGAAAGTTTTAATAATAGAACAAACTTTTGACTTTTGCATAAATTTATCTGTAAACTCACGTGCACATTGGTAGCCCTGAGAGTGAGGCCGTTCAGAGAATGTCGTCTATTGTAGAGGCCTCCTTGGGGGGCAGTTAGTCCTTTTTCGGCGCGCCACGACCCAAATCTGTCGCTTCGCAGAGGCCAGGTTTTGGCCACACGGTACACCTAGCACAAATGTCACTACTTAAGGGGAATCCCTAGACCCAAATATGATTTCTAAAGAATGCAGTAAAGACGTCTGAAAAGTATGTAGAATGTAAGAGGGGCTAAATAAAAGAGCGGATTATTTTTTTGAAATTTTTTTGACATGACATAACCTCAGAATCAACAATTATATTCAAATTACTGGAATCAGTTGCTCAAGTTCAAAATTTAATTTTGAGCAACGGTTTTTTGTATATTATTTCTACACTCCTTTATCTACAACCTAAATAAAACGATTTTTGCTTTTATATGATTGGTTACGTTGCACGATATTTTTCGCCTGTCGGTACAATTTTTAAATTTTGTACCGTTTAACGGAAAAAATCGTGCAACGCCTGAAACCAAAGAAAACCAATAATCATTATATTTAGGTTGTAGATAAAGGAGTGTAGAAACAATATACAAAAAACCGCCGCTCAAAATTCAATTTTGAACTTGAGCAACTGATTCCAGTAATTTGAATAGAATTGTTGATTCTGAGGTTATGTCTGGTCAAAAAAATTTCAAAAAAATAATCCGCGCTTTGATGAAGCCCCTCTTACATTCTACATACTTTTCAGACGTCTTTACTGCATTCTTTAGAAATCATATTTGGGTCTAGGGATTCCCCTTAATCTTATGTAAAAGTTGGTAGTGACAAAGTAGTTTGCCATTAAATAAGCATTCGTTAGCAAAAATTAACTAGCAAAAAGTAAAAAATATTGCTGTTGGCTTACTCCTAAAATAATGAGAACATGTTGCAACTTTTCCTTTTCCTTTTTACAAACTGTAAATACATTTATGAAGGAAACCAATTTCAATACAAAATACCAGGGTAGCTAAATGTGTGTGTATGGCTCAATGACCATTTACACATATTATAAAATACAAATCAACGCCCCACACTGCAATCTAACTGTGTACCTCATGGAGAATGGTGCCTCCACCCGAAGAGTGCGCCACCAGGAACTCGCAGTCAAAGGGAACATAGACTCCAAGGAACACGTCCTCCACTGACGATCTCTCCTCCAGGAACAACAGCCACACGTGCTGAGAAAGCTTTAGCTTCCGAGAAAACTGAAACGAATGAATACCCGATTTTAATTTATCATTCATAATTTTAATGAAGCATGTAAGCTAATTTTAGAAGTGCGTCAGTTGGTTACTGTCTAGTTATTTTTATTTCCTTGTCTGGAAGTAACATAAAATGGGGGCACCCGAATAGTTACGTATTTTAGATCTTTTCGTACAGTTTCCTCGTAAACTAATCTGTAAATTAATTCATAAGTTATATAAACTTATTTTAACCGTAGTTGTAATTTAATCATATTTTAGACAAAATGTTGATAATATTTTAAAAAACTAATGCTATAGTGAGAAAATACTAACAAATTAAATAGTTGTTCTTCCTCTAGGTGGATCTTCCATTTTAAAAAAAATAAAAAGTTGGATATTCTGACTAGTATTTTGAGCACTTCTCACACCAATGACAATCTCTAGCTCAGCAAGTGCTGTTACCTTGGGCCAGTGAAGCGCCACCTCGAACCATTCAAAGAGTAACAGGTTGAGGGGTCGGAGACAGCGTGCGGTGCTCTGGGCAGCACCTAACAGAGACTTGGAGTCCAGAAGAGACGACGACACGTGAAGTTGAGACAGTTTCTTGCTCAAGTTTCTAGCCACTTTATGACTGTGAAGAGCTGTTGAAAGAATTCGTTGATAAAGTTATTCAGAAGTATTCTTTCCTATGCTGACATCATTGTGCACCTTCATGCAACTTATGCGTACGCAATAATGCAAGTTGATTTGTTTCCTTAAACATCTATATGAAGGTTCAAATAGATTTCCGACTTATCTTAACAGTTTATAGACATATGCCGTCACTGTAAGCTGTTTCTCGTTCTTAGGAACATTGATTTGTTAAATAGTTAGATATTTTCTGTAAAAACCTTGTATTTAAAAAACTATAATATTAATATGATAATACTACTATACTAGTATGATAATATATTAATACTATAATCATAGTTTTGGTGAACATTCAAAACTTCGAACTAATACAATGAACATTTAAACACAGATCTGCATTAACTTATAAACCTTCACTCACCGGAGGAAACCAGAGAGATACAGTCGACCTTGAAGTATTTCTGCAGCGCCAGGAGAACACCGGAAGTGACATCATAGTCAGCTAATGACGTCACAGTTACCCCAAGGGTAGCTAGCAACAACAGCAATCTGACCCATTTAGACCACATGTTTTACTTACAGTAGCAATCTCTAGAGTAGCACAGATGAAATTTACATAGTTTCAAATTTAACGTTTAGACAATTGTATCAACACGCATTATTTAGCATTTTTTTCTTTAATCACACTTAATTTTATTATAAGTAATTGTTTGAACTGTTGATATATAATTACGAAGGGTGTAGCCTACCGTTGTGTTAAAAAAAGAACTTTGAAAACCGAATGACACCTGACCATTTAACTCCTATGAGATGTTTGTGTATTAATTATAATGCATGTCCTGTAATTATGTGGGATTATCGATTCATCATATGATTGGATTACAGTTATTATAGAAACAAACGGAGATCCGGTTGTGCATGGATATGATTAAGTTTAAAGAACCCGTTGAAAGTGGTGATTACTGAATAGATTGAAACATCAAGGGGGTTGTAACTTTCACTATCAGATTAAAATTCTTTCGAAAATACAAGGGTGCGGCCGAATTTTATAAACAATTGTGTATAATTGTTTTAATTATGAATGATTTATTTATTATTTCATTCGAAATGAGCGAACAAGGTTCAGAAAAGATGGAAGCTGTTGAGTCTTGATTGGAGAAACACTAGGTACATTACCTGAATCTTTTGAAGATATAAACTTTTACGTTATTAATTTCCTCTTGTGTTTATCAAAATGTTTGACATCTACTCCCCTATGCACTACTTCACTGTACGTTCACATGTAAGTCTTTCGTCACGTCTCACGATGAAATCCAAACATAAAACCCAACTGTCCATTTTTGTTCACTTTGCTTTTTAACAAGAATTATTCAGAACGTTTTTAGTGACCCTGTCCGTGTTAAGACCCAACACCTATACCACCAACCAGACCAGAACGTTAGGATAATGTTTATTTTGTTTAAATTATTTTCAGTTATCTGTTGAGTATGTAGATCGCTCCATTCCCGTACTCGCGTCTTGTTCTTTATTTATTAATTATTAACAACTTAATATTATTGACAGTATTGGCAAGAACACTAATCTTTTGACTCGGATTCAGCGAGTCCCGAGTTCAAATCCCGTCGTGACATGGAGTCATGACAGAAGTTTTTTTTCCGAGGCTACTAGCGATTGAGTCCTCGGACATCCTTTCCCAATTGTTGGAACTCCAATATACCTAATTATTCACCTGGCATGCATTGTACCCAGGGCAGGTTACTCAATATAAACTATTATTATTTTTATATAATTTATTGGGATACATATGGAGGAAGGCCAAGATCATAATAACGAAAAGATTTTGCAAACAAGAGGTACCGTGGAATAAGGTAAAGCATGAAGAAGGGGGCGGAATGTCGAGGAAAAGATAAGCGGAATATAGAGAGAAAGGAAGTTACTCGTAGAAAAGAAAAAAAATCTGTACATTAATTAAGCCAACCCGCGAACTGGTAACATTACGACAATTTTTCATATATTCTAGCAGAGGAAACAAGAAAATAGTAGAATTCTGTACAATTTTATGTCAAAATCGCAGAAGGGATGAGGGGGTGTCCATAATCTTTCACCAATAAGGCTAGCTCCAGATTCTAGCGTTCTGTGGGTTAGTGGGTAATGTGGATGAAATTCTTCTTGGATGTGGACGTAGGTTGAAACGAAGATCGAGTTTTCATTTAGTTTCTTGAGATCTAAATTATTCAATTTCTCTGGATTGTATAAGCATCAAGTGGTTGCCAAACCTGGTGCAATTCAACACGTCAAAAATAACCAAATTTAACACATACCAGGCCGCGTCACGAACGCTTTTTCCAGTCCCGTTGTTAGTATACAAGTAGGATCTCATTACTTTTTCATGTTCCATTACAAAATCATTTTTGTTAAATTAGGATAATTTTTAAAAAGTAGTATTAATTGCTATGGTTATACCAATTAACAATGGAATGTAAAATATATCCCCAAAGACATGCTTTTTGTAAGCATTGTAGGTGATTGTTGTCAAGTTTCTATAAGCTTTGTTTGTTTGTCCTGTTTCAATTACACCAGGTACAAGTTTTTCACGAAAACTCGTTTTTCTGTCCTGGTGTAAATGTACCTGTCACAACCCAGAAACGTTTTTTTGTCCTGTTGTAAGTTACCACAACTGCGACTGGAGTAAGAATTTTATACCTGCTTATTTAGCAGGAGTGGGTGTAAAACGACAAAATATTGCGCCATTTTTAAAGTTTGTAGTGGCTTGGTTGGTGTAGTGAGAAGCCAAAAAAGAAGCTAGAAGTTAAAATGGAAAAAGACGGGCCGTGCAATATCTTTCCCAATGATTATATGAATCTTCACGGCCTTTCTTAAAAGGGACAATGGCAATTAATCAACCGTTAAGCAAAAACCTTAGCCCAGGGCCGACATAACCTAAAACAAGGATAGGTCTGCTTGAAAGACGTTTAGCAATATTATGCAAAACAATGTACTAGAAACCTATTATCTAGGCCAAAATATTGAAAAATATAGTTAGGCCCTAAGCCTATAGCCTATCATCGTGTGGTATATAGGCTCTAGCCCTTCGTTGCCTCGTCAAAATGTCAAAACTGGGTGCAAATTTTGTTTGTCCAACTGGGCGTAACGTGTACTTATTACTCCTATTTCCGGTTTTATGACGTACATCCGCGATTCCAGGAATAAATATGTGAACCTGGTACAGGACAAACAAACAAAGCTATAGTAATACTTGTTAATTACACCTGTAAAAGGCTTATATTAATACCTTTATTTCTTTGAATTCTGGCGAACTTTTTAACTTTTTGTTTCGTAAGGCAGTACATCACCAATACCTTAACGTCCATGTTAAATTATTAACGTTATAGCCCCACCCGTTTGGTCAGAATCGGCCCAAAAATCACAAGAAAAAATCGTAAAAGCACGGTTTCTATGAGAAATATTTCTTCGGTTGTCCCCAAAATCATAAAACATATAAATAAAGTGATTTCAAACGTTCCCATAAAGTTTTATTGAGATCGGAGTAGCCGGTTGACTGGTCGCGAGCGCTAAATATGACGAACATAAATTGCATTAAAAATCGGAGAAAAAAGTAAACAGACAATATTCACGAGAAATATTTATTCGATTGTATCCAAAAAACGTAGCATGTCTAAGTTCAGAGATTTCCCGGTAGAGCGCGAAAAAACAGACCAAAAAAGGTAATATTTTTTTGGGGGGGGGGGGGTGGTCAATGAAATTGAAGTCTTCGCTTCGCTCATCCAACAAACCCTTAACATTCTCAATCTAATAAGTTAAAAAACTCTCCGTCTTATCCTCTTCCACGATCCTCTCTCAGTCCTACATTAATATCAAGGTTGCGAAACACGATATCGCCCAATAAACAGGTCCCTAAATGAACACGCACGATAAAGATCTGAGCGCAGGCGAGCGTGACTGGTACTACTAAACGTACATTAATAATGTTCATATATCCTCCCAAATTAGTATATTAACTGTCTCAGCCGTCATTATAATTAATTTTTTGTTGCGTTCGGCCGTATTTAATTTCGGGGATGTGCAAGTCTGCCTGGGGCAGGTTGTTATTGTTGCTAGCAACCCTTGTGGTAACTGTGACGTCATTAGCTGACTATGATGTCACTTCCGGTGTTCTTCTGGCGCTAAAGAAATACTTCAAGGCCGACTGTATCTCTCTGGTTTCATCTGGTGAGTGAAGGTTTGAGCTATGCAAGGCTGTCAGTGTCACACGCTCATTGAATACATAATTTATTTTGTTAAATTAAAAAATAAGCTTAAATCGTAACAATAAAAAATATAATATTTTTTTATTCCTAATAAACACTTTGTTACATTTTCGGTTAAAAAATTATCGTTTAAAAAACATTTTTATAACATAAAAAAAAACGAAAAAAATTTGATTATAGGAGTCAATATCAAATGTAACCCTCTAATATTGGTTAAATATAAACAAGAAAAGTTAGAAAACATGTTAAGAAATTATTGGACAATGGCCATGGTGATTATACAGTATACTCTATTTTATTATTCTCACTACATAATGCTTTATTAATATTTTGTTAAAGAATCAAGATTCATTTCAGGATTTTATACCCTCTTGCAGGATTAAACAAAAACGTCGCTGTCATGCACTTCTCAGAGTAAAACAATAGTGTATAGTTATTTTATGTATTCACTTATATATAGTTAATTGGGCAACTCATATAATATGAGTTACATATATGTATCAGGAACATAATGGCGCTCGCTATGAAGTAGCTCTGGTTCTGTTGCTACGTTTTTGTTTGCCTATAACTAACGGTGGTGGTGTTAGGAGGAATAGGTCCTAGATTACGATGAGGCAGGTAACTTTGTTGCAAAGAAGATGCGACATCATAGATCTTGTCAAGAAAGTTAAAAGTATGACAACCGCTACCTAGACTGTATTAATTTTGGGGAGGGGAGGGGGGGGGCAAAATTTAATAGCCTAGGATGGCAATTACTATACCAAACACGGCCTTGATCAACATGTACTTTCAACAGCTCTTCACAGTCATAAAGTGGCTAGAAACTTGAGCAAGAAACTGTGTCAACTTCACGTGTCGTCGTCTCTTCTGGACTCCAAGTCTCTGTTAGGTGCTGCCCAGAGCACCGCACGCTGTCTCCGACCCCTCAACCTGTTGCTCTTTGAATGGTTCGAGGTGGCGCTTCACTGGCCCAAGGTAACAGTACCGTACTTGCTGAGCTGGAGTGTGTCATTGGTGTTGAAAGTGCTCAAAATACTAGTGAGAATATCCAACTTTTCAAGTATATTTATGTAAAATACTATTCTACCCTTTAAAACCCGCGTACTTATATAATATATGTTTTTTTAAATATTTTAATTTGGAAATGGAAGATCCATTACATTAGAGGAAATCTAACTATTCAATTTGTAAGTATTTTCTCATCATAGCAACATTTGTCTAAAATATGATTGATTTTCTCGATTTGTTTAGTCGGGTTGGGGTTAAACTTTTAACTATGTAATCACTGTGTCAGGCTACAGAGGGTCACACTTGCTCTGCATTAGCCTTCCTGCCCTATGGGCAGGTAAATTCAATAAAATAATAAAGGGTGCAACACCACCGCTAGAAGTTGCTTAATATTTGTGTAAGGGTATAGACATTCAGTCAGCAACATTGTTTGGGATGTTGCTACTTGCTCTATTTTGGATAATGCTCCCGTATCTACTGTTTTATCCACAGAATAAATGAAATATTATGCAATTAATCATTTTTGGAAACCGGTGGTAAAATTGGCAAGAGTGCCAGTGGAAGATTTAAATTGTTTATCTTTCCACCATTTGTTAAATTGTTGACCTCCTCAATCAATTCTACAAAAATACCAAGAAGAAGCAAATAATCATAAAATTATAAGATACAAAGACCTTTATTCAGTACCTTTTTTTAGGAAAAACTAATGTTATCAGAAAATGATAATAATTCCCAAGCAAAACTAAAATATGTCATAGAAAATGTGAATACAAAGTTTTGGTTTGTATTTCAGATTGCTGAAGCTTTACGGAGGTGGTTTCATTACAAAGCTGTACAAAATGGCGCTGGACGAGCGAGTCTCGGACCCTCCCGAGGACTTGGCCTCGATCAACATGGAGAACATCACTCCGATACTCTCCATCTTTGTTTCCGGTGTCTTCGCAGCGTCGCTTGTATTAGTTCTCGAACGGCTGGTGGGGTTCCTCAAGGGTAGTGTCTATCACCCGGAGCATCTCGCCCGTGAGACTCAAACACGTCTGATGCGCGTGCGCTGTCGGCCATCTTGTTTCGGTGTTCAGGAAGAGAAGTACCATCTTGAAGTTGATTGGGTTGATTGATGATAAATTAGGGGGCAGTTTAAGGGTTCACATCACACTATTGAGAAACGCAATGTAAATAAATATTAACATGCGAGTAATATAATAATCCAAACTTCAATCCTCAATACTAATAATATGCAATATTATAACATATAAATCAACCATTTATTTCTCGATTTGGTTAATCGGGAAACACTCCCGTAGGTGAAATTGTTATTATTTACTACAATTCAGAAATAACAAAAGTCCGCCCCAACTGGGAATCGAACCACGGATCTCCCGCATTCCAGACAGGCATCTTAACCACTAGACTAAACCATCAGGACGGATACATTTTAATCTTTTAATTGTGGTTGCATTATACATCTGAATGAAGGGTTTATTTCTCGATTTGGTTAATCGGGAAACACTCCAGTAGGTCCAGTATTCATTTCCGTTGGGCGACTTATTTAATTTCTGAATTGTAGTAAATAATAACAACCATTTATTGTCTACTTTTCAATGTACAATAATTGTGTCATCTTAAATAATTTTTTGTCCTTGTGTGTAAATCGGGTTTGAAAACTAAATTTGGATAAACGTTTGATTTGTAAAAAAAACTCATAAGAAATAAAGTTCTGACAGATTTATTTAATAATAGAAACATGTTGTTCAAACAAACTCTCTTATTAAGTAAGAAACACTAATTATATTTTAACAGATGTACCAATAGAACAATAATTTTTTTCATGATTTGAATTGTTTAAATGTCCAATAAGAAGAAGATACAGACGACCCAAGTACCCTTCACTCTCCCCGGCAACGGGGGTGGGGGTGGTCGTTTGCATAATGGCTCACTTCAACGACCATATTGGTATGGCCCTCGCTGTGAAAGACTATACGATCAAGCTCAAATTGAACAAAGTGCTAATAATTCTCCATCCTTATCTTCTTCTATCCACTCTCAACATGTAATCAACTTCAATTGTTGAAAGAGACCAATAACACATTAATGTTACTGTCGTAAATAATAATCTCGCACGATCACAGCCATAAAATAACACTCACGGCGATAGTGATCGTAGGTCCGTGCGTGTTAGAAACAACTACCCTCATTAATAATTCATTATATTATTGTCACATATCAATATTGATTTTCTCAGCGGTCGGCATTCCAATGAAACTACATCATTCGTGTCGTACTGAAAACGATTAAGTAATTATCTCTACCGATAACGAAATATGTAAACATTGAGATAGAATATTGACAAACACTGGATTGATTGGATTATAAAGGGGTTATTTTGGTCTACATTCTGTTTTTTTTTTTATCACGCCGGTTTTTCTTTGTTTTTTATAGTTTGTATTTATTTTAAGTTGAATAGCGCTCATTTCTACTTTCATTTTGTAAAATAATGAGACAAATTCATTAATTATCAATGGCCAGTGGTTTATTCTCTGTTATGATCGTTCTTTTACTCAATGATAAATATTTAGTATTACCGGTACTGATCATTTTTATGTTGAGTACTAGGAAATTGGATACATTTATATAAGCTGAAATTGTAACTTTTTATGTAACCTGTACATGAAACCAAACATAATTCAAGAGGAAATAATGCAGATATATTATATTTATAAAATAATGTGTACTGACTACGAAAACGTGGTAGTCAACATTTGTAGCCAATACATTCTCATTGAGTGAGGTTACACCGTTATTGTGCAGTATTCATTCCTAATCATTTGGAGTTTTGGAGCTTTGCTTGTGCGTATCGCAGTAAACTGATGTGAGAATACGAGCATAAACAACTTGTCAGTTTTGGAATACATTTGAAATTACATATCAAAACATTATTAAAAACAACAAAAAATTACTTGCTACATTGAGAGTAGTGTAGGCCTAAATATTTCACAGTGTGAAATATAGCATTAAATACACTACGATGACCAGTGTTCGGTAAGAACTTTTGGAGATACACAACCCCTTTTTTAGATTTACATTCCATAATTTTTCAGCTACAACAACCTTTTAACAGGAACTTTTAACAACGGTAACTCAAGTACTTTTTAAATATAGAATGACTTTACATTTAATAGTTCCTGTTTAGCTGATGATTGTAGCGTATTGATGATATATTGATTTTTTATTACCCAGGCTGTAAATTAATATTATTTGTGAATACTTTTCCAGTAAATTGCTCCTCATTGAATTTTGATTTCAAATTGTTTTACGATTGGAAGTTCTAGGAGCAAGAGAAGCTTCATCACCAGAAGTAATCCCCTTGTATTGGCGCGACCCTCCTAGGCCTCCTCAGCAGCTGCAAAGCACGATGCTGTAACGGTCGCTTCTCCGTCGTCCGTATCCTCGTGTTGATCATCTTCTCGGCGAGCATCAGAAGGAAGGCGACCACGATGCCGGCCGCGACTATCGAGAAGATGGGAGTGACGGCCTCTAGGTTGATGGAGGCTACGTCATCGGAGGGGCTGGACGGTCGCTCGTTGAGGGCAGTCTTGTGTAGCTGCCGAAGGACGCCGCCAGTCAACAGCCGTAGCAGACTGGAACACACCATAAATATGTCTCAAGATGGTATTGTTAGCTGGAATAGCTGGAATCTGTTCTGGAGGGTCTGGAACGAGCTAACACAATTAATAACACGGTTTAAATAAAAACAATCTGTATTCTCATCAACTTGCAATCAAATAATAACATAATACTCCCTTCTTCCATTCACAACAATGTTCTTCTCCTAGTTCATAACAAAACCACAAGAGGGCGTCTTACCCACAGCTTTCTGTATGTGCAGTAGTGCAACATAGGTAAAAGATCTCTAGTAGTGCAGCATAGGTAAAAGATCCTATCCCACTTCTGAAATGTTAGCTGGAATAGCTGGAATCTGTTCTGGAGGGTCTGGCACGAGCTAACTACATTAATAATACTGTTTAAATAAAGACAATCTGTATTCTCATCAACTTGCAATCAATAATAACATAATACTCCCTTCTTCCATTCACAACAATGTTCTACTCCTAGTTCATAACAAAACCACAAGAGGGCGTCTTACCCACAGCTTTCTGTATGTGCAGTAGTGCAACATAGGTAAAAGATCTCTAGTAGTGCAGCATAGGTAAAAATAGTATTGTTCAGATTTCTTTCGATGGTCTTTATTGAATGATCCCAGTCATTTTGACGAGGATCCTGTGTTGCGATTGAGATCATAGGAACAAGAGTGCGGTTCACTCGTTCTACTTGTCCATTTGCCTGAGGATGTCTGGGAGAATTAAGTATGTGCTGGATACCTTGGGTGCGACAGAACTCTTTAAACGCTTGTGAAGTAAATCCTGTGCCTCGGTCACTAACTAACTTCTCTGGTAATCCATACTTAACTATAGTTTCACTGAGCGCCTTGATTGTACTGGCACTGTTCGTCAATTTTGAGGGGTAAAGCTGGACAAATTTTTCAGCATCTGTCTGCGGAATCTGGAGATATCCGTGAGCTAGGTCCAAAATAGTGAACATTGTGAACCCAGACAGGTTCTCCAGCTGAGAATCAATTAGAGGCCGGGGGTACGAGTCTTTCACGGTTTGTGCATTTAACTTACGGTAATCCACTACTAGACGGTTTTCACCATTTTTCTTGCGAACAAGCAGTACTGGGCTGGCATAAGGTGAGCGAGTTTCACTGACAATACCGGCTTCTTTCCAATCGTGGACTATCTGGCTTATTGCTTCTCTGTCAGCCTGGTTGGTTCTGTATGGCTTACAGTGAACTGGACGACTTCCTTCAATCTCTTGAATGTCCATTTCCGTAAGGTTGGTACATCCCAACTCTTCAAGAGACAATGCGAAACAGTCGCGGAACTCGTTGACAAGCTGGTGCAACTGCTCAATGTCCTCACTGGTTAATCCTGGGCCTATCCTTAGATCTGATTTTTCGATTTTTGTCTTCTGAGGTTTGAAATTTGTCACTGATAACTGGTACGCTTCTTGAACCGGTTCACATCTTGCGATGCACATCCCTTGAGGTAAACTGATATCAACACCATTAGAATTGCAGACTGGAACGGTTGCGCATCCATCCTGGATGTCAATCAGCGACGGAGTCCTGTCCGAACGTCGGTCAATGATTGCCAATCCGGAACTGGCATTCTGCACAACCAACTTGATAAAGTTCATAGATCGTTTAGAAAGAACTACATTTTGTGGAATGCAAAGTTTTATGGACGGAACAGCTGGAGTAATTTCCATTTCACAAAACGGCGAATCGGTTCGATTGCTGATAGTTAAGTTGTCATCCATCTTAAGGAGGACAACATGATGAAGGTCAGTCCAGGTCCTGCCGACTAGGATCTCCATTGTCTGGGCATGATCTGGTACAATGAGCAAGTTGATATCTCTACCAATGACACCATCGATTTCGACATCAGCAACAATTTTGCCAATTGGTCGAACCGCGGGTGTACTTGTATCTCCAAAACCAAACAGGTCGCTGTCAGTAGGCTGCACAGCCAAACCTGTACGAATGGCAGAAGTTGCCTGAATCGTACAACTAGAACTGCCCTGGTCTATAAATCCTGTAAGGCCTAAGGTGCCATTAATTGTGACTGACTTTATGTATTTTTCTGGAGTACAGCCGTCCTTATCATTCACAATCAGAGTGTTCGCGTCAGTGACTGGTTTGCTGACACGAGGTCCCTGATTAACTGCGACTGTACAATGTTTTTGTGTATGTCCACTTTGTTGACATTTTACACAGTAGAACGTACGTCTGGGCTCTGGGCAATCCCTACCTAAGTGGCCATACTTGGTACAATAAAAACACATTGGTTCTCCTTCAGTGTTCAGATAGTTAGGCTTAGTACAGAACTGAAAAGATTTTACATTAGGGATTATTGACTGATTAGCAGTAGGTTTACCGGTATCTGGACTGGTGACTGAGGAAATGGCTGGTTGAAATTTCTGTGTTTACGTCGACTGTTGTCGCTGAGGTGTAGAGCGTTCTTCACGTGGGCTGAAGTTGAATCTTGGGACTCTGTGGTTACGCTCCTTTTCTGCTTCTTCAAATTCTCGGACGTCCTTGAAGAGATCATCGAGGTCAAAGTGGTGTCTGGACATCAACTGGGAATACAGCGACTGTGAAGCAAGTCCTATCAGAATTTGGCGCTTGGTGTCACCGAAAACTCAGCTTGAGATCCTCGCAGTACCTCGAAACTTCTTGGAAGTACAGAGAAGTTGGTTCTTGCCTTTGTTGAACCCTATTCTGTAACTTCTTCCACAGTTCTGGAACACTTATGCTAGACCCAAATGTCTTCTCGAAGGCGGCTTTGAAATGGGACCAAGAGTCAAGTTGGCGATTTGCACTCATTCGAGCATACCAATGCCCTGCTGCGCTTACCAAATGTGTTTTGGCTGATTCCAATATGAAGCTTTCAGGCCATCGGTGGAGCTTAGCAATCGCTTCCAATGATCGAATCCATTCACAAGCCTCTGCACCACTTCCTGTGCCACTAAATTTATTAATGCCTTTGGCAAGATCCGGCATTATACAGTATTGCTCTGTAGGTCTACTCAAGTTGTCTGATGCTGCATTGTTGGAGAGTTGTGATAACAAATTCATCAGCATCTCTTCCCTTTTCCTTCCATCTTCTATCATGGTTTGCATTAGGTGCATGTGGGTGATGGTAGCTGGTTCTGATGATGTCTGGTTAGGAAGCTGATCTCTAACTAGTTGGTTTGCAAAATTCTGGGTTAAGCCTAGGCTTGGTGGAAAACGTAGGTCTCTGGTTCGTCCTTGTTCAACATTTTGTTCTAGGCGTACTGGTTGTTGCTCACCTGGTTGTGATGCTACAAAGTCAAAATCTAAACTTTCTGGTTGAATTCTAGTCTCTGGCCCTGGGTTTTGACTTAGGCTAAAGCTTTCTGGACTGATAGGCGATGACATTCTAGTTATTGACGTCGTATTGGTCAAGTCGGCAATGTCTTGATCTCGGTCGTTGTAAAAGCCATGCATTCGCCATGGTTACAAGGCCTTCTACTTTTGATGGCTTGACTGGTTTAATTTGTGGGTGTTACTTACAAGGTTTTCTATCCGCACTTCTGAAATGTTAGCTGGAATAGCTGGAATCTGTTCCGGAGGGTCTGGAACGAGCTAACACAATTAATAACACGGTTTAAATAAAAACAATCTGTATTCTCATCAACTTGCAATCAAATAATAACATAATACTCCCTTCCTCCCTTCTTTCATTCACAACAATGTTCTTCTCCTAGTTCATAACAAAACCACAAGAGGGCGTCTTACCCACAGCGTGCTGTATGTGCAGTAGTGCAACATAGGTAAAAGATCTCTAGTAGTGCAGCATAGGTAAAAGATCTCTAACATTATAGTCAAGAAACACTCGTTCGTGTGGTTCCTTTGGTGTCATCTATATTGTACGTGTGGGAAGAAAAACATTAGGAAAATAACTGGATCTTTATTTAAAATCAGAAGGAAAGATTTGAAGCTACAAAAGGGGGCAAAATAGTAACATCAAATCCATAAGAAAAAGTGCCAATTTGTGAACGAGATAGGACGCAAACCACGAGGAGAACGATTACTATACCAGATTAATAACATACAGTTCCATGACATGGACAAAGATTGGCATCCCTTGACCCTTCATAAGTTGGGCCTGTTAGAAAATTATTTTATTTTGAGATATTAATTTCAAGAAAATAAAACTGATTGGTTGAACAATTCAAAAATAAAACTAGTCCTGTAGTGAAGCTGGGTTTATGCTACATTATTTGGTAACATGGCATAGTATTATTGTGATTATATTATGTTATTGTATTTTGTTATTGTATTTGGTAATTGTAATTTCATGTAGCCTATTGACTATGAAAAATAGCAAGTTAGGTTGATTGTTCAAAATGCCAGTTGTAGCAATTGCTTCACGTTATGGAATGTCATCAGTCAGCAGTTTTGTGAAAAATGTGGCTGGCTGAGAGGACATTCACCACGTGAGGTAATTATGTAGGAAGTGACTTGACTAGAGACCAGGACAGGTGGCAGTCTAGTGTGGGTTAGCTGCTAGTGTAGGGTCCGGTGGTATCTGCGAAACACGCAATTAGCAACTAGCATAGGGTAGTTGAGATTCCTCCCCATAAGTTAAGTAATGTAAGCTGTGACACCAGGAAAGTTAAGTTGTAGTTCTCTAATCTTGTCTGAGAATAAAAACCCACCGGGATCCTAATCCTTGTTTTGTACCCCAGTCACTGCAAAGCTTCCCCAACCATCCCCCCGGCCCCCTAGTAGCCAGACTACAGGAAGCCTCACCACACCCCGCCTGACAACCCCGAGCATCAGTTGCCTCGGTTCAGGTCGCAGCCAAAAACCACGTCCTCCGGAGAATCCGTTCCGCCCCGAGTCTCACCTGCCATCAACGAGCTACGAGTGGTGGAGCGGTAAATTACAGTACATCTACAACTAGACTCAATGATAAAACCTCATGAAGTGTCACTCATACATATATTCATACATACATTTTTGTAGGATGCCCGCTGTAGAGTATACACATCAGATTTAACCGATGTGACCCTCTTCGGGTCTAACTAGATATATTGCGGTTAGGACAATTGTGAAGGGATGTCCGAGGGCTATATAAGAAGGCTCAATCCCTTGCATTTGCCTTAACAACTGAGGAAAAACCTCGAAAAAACCTTCAGTTAGGATTGCAGGTCTCGACGGGATTCGAACCCGGGACCTCCCGAATCAGAGTCGAGCGCTTAGTGCTCGAGCCAACACTCACTCATAGTGTTCTTACACCTGATTGATAAAGAGAAGATTATTGATGTGTCCCTACTTGTGGTTGAAGAGCCCTCTGTACGGACTACCCTTGGGGAAGGCCAGGCTGGCACTGAAGGTGGCAAAGTGCTGGGGGATGTAGATGATTGTACAGTTGAGCCGGTCCCGGAGCAAAGTCAGCGCCTCCGAGAGAGCGACGAAGGCGAAACGCTTGCCGCAGACTCGCATGAAACCATCGATGTAGGTGGGCGGAGCGTTGATAGGTTTCTTCTTGATGTGACGGTCGAAGAGCAGCTTCAGAATCCCACTCGTCGCGTTCTGACAACACAAACATTTGGTTTACATGTTTCATAAAGTTTATGGTTTACTTTAATTTATTGTACATTACAAAAATACAATCTGTGCATATCTGCATATGTGTCGAGGGTGACAGATGCAATTATCTGTATTGGCAATGGTGTGCAAACGTAGAGTGGAATCAAAACCTAAAATGATGGTTATTTAAGCACAAAGACAAATGGTTACACCAATCGTTAAAGTAATAATGTGTGAAGTCACGGACACCCCATAGCAGTAGCCACTTGTCTGCCGTGCCCTACCACAGAAAATATTCTTGTCGTATCTCCATCGTCATCGGGGAGGTCGTCGAGGGAAGGAGTCTCTGACGACAACTTCCAGAACTCGTATCTAGTTCACTCCCTACCTGATGTTTGGGAGACGAACTTTGTATCTTTTCTCAATTTATATTCAGTGGAAGCTCCAGACCCAATCCTGTCACGAGTTCAAAAGGGATGGAGGGGGGGGGGGCGGAATTGCAAATCTCGATTGGTAGTTACCGTCAACTGGATGTGTGTCAGAGATTTGTTGATCATCCCAAAGCTGTAGTCCTTGTCCGCATAGAGTTCCTCCATGGTGGTGAAGGGCAGTGTGGGGATGACGATGGTGAGGTTCGATATGAGGACTCCGGAGTAGGAGTTGATCGCGATGATACCGATGAGAAGCGTCACAACGTGGACGATGCGCAGTGGGGAAGTTTTCGGAGTTCGGGCATGACCTATATAAACAAGTGGAAAAGGTTGAAAAAATCAAGATATAAACTTGACACTGGTTTCTTGTTTTAAAGACGCGAGGACAACATATTTTACAATGCACATTTTACAATGTTCTCTAGCTAAATCAGTTGAATTTCACATACATTTTGGAAAAACTTTTACCTCTAGCTTTTATCCAAAAACATGAGCTACTTCCAGTTGTTGAGCAAGGATATGTGCAGTTGTGCACGTTTCTATCAGACAACATGCCCACATTTCAAATTCTTACTTGTGTCTAATATCAATACCAATATCAATCTCAATAAACATTCATATCAATTTCAATTGTTATTTCATTATATCCAACTATTCTTTCTTCTAACACTGTGTACATCATTATTATTATCATCACTTTTATTATTATTAAGTATAGACTATTTACTTTCTCTGCAAAGAGTTATATTTTGTACACTGTACTAGTCTAAGTGAATAAAAATATCTTATCTTATCTTATGAGCTGTGGTAGTGTTTTCAACTTTTCCCTCTCATATGGCATATTTACAATCAGCAGCTGAAAACACTATGAGCAATATTATAAAAATTTTCTCTGCTAGAGCCAGCACAATCATTCGTTAAGAACATCCTAAAGGTTCTACTAATGGAGTTTAAGGGTTGTTCATTAATTAATTTAGGGTTGTTTAATAGACCTCTTCATTCCGTTACCTACCTTGTTGACAGAAGATGGACCCAAACACCAAGAAGACAGAGTCCGAGAGGGAATACACGTCTTCGTTGGCATGGGCAACGTGTTGTATCACGTGGTACAGTAGCGCTAGGAGTGCTGCACCGATGAGAGTAGAGAGTAAGAAAGCCAGCCATAGCGACCGAGAGAAGGGTGGTGCTAGATAAGCCTACCTTGTTGACAGAAGATAGATCCAAACACCAAGAAGACAGAGTCCGAGAGGGAATACACGTCTTCGTTGGCGTGGGCAACGTGTTGTATCACGTGGTACAGTAGCGCTAGGAGTGCTGCACCGATGAGAGTAGAGAGTAAGAAAGCCAGCCATAGCGACCGAGAGAAGGGTGGTGCTAGATAAGCCTACCTTGTTGACAGAAGATGGACCCAAACACCAAGAAGACAGAGTCCGAGAGGGAATACACGTCTTCGTTGGCGTGGGCAACGTGTTGTATCACGTGGTACAGTAGCGCTAGGAGTGCTGCACCGATGAGAGTAGAGAGTAAGAAAGCCAGCCATAGCGACCGAGAGAAGGGTGGTGCTGAAAGACGTTGAAGAAGAGCCAAACACCAAGAGCAGACCAAGGATACACGTTCTGCAGGAACGGTGTACCTTCGTGGCTGGAGGTGACCGTGGGAGGGAGAGAGATGGACCGAGAAGGTGGGTAAAAGCCACTGTGAAGAAGTGGCAACCCAGAAGAAGAGTCGAGGAATACAGTCGGAGGGAAGGTTCGTGTAGTGGCAGGGTGCTCACCGTGAAGTAGAGAGTAGACCACCATAGGACGAGAGAAGGGGTGTAGTAGACCTGGAGAGTGGCCCAAACCAGAGAAAGTCGAAGAACAGTCGTGGCGGGGAATTGATCCGTGGTTGGCGTGAGTGTGCACGATGTAGGTAGAAAGCGCCAACGCGAGGAGGGTGGGTAATAAGCACCTGGACAGAGTGGCCAACACAGAGACCCCAAGAAACCGTCGGAGGCAACGTGTTGTATACGGACGTGGTAGGGTCTGCCCGATGGAGAGAGAGTAAGAGCAGCCAGCACGAGAGGGTGTGAGCACCTTGAAAACCAAAAACAAAGAAGACGAGAGAAAACGTTTCGTTGGCGTGGGCAACTGTTGTATCAGGGACAGTAGCGCTAGGAGTGCTGCACGAAGGTAGAGAAGAAAGCAGCCAAGACCGAGAGAAGGGTGGTGCTAGATAGCACTGTGAGAGGGCCCAACACCAGAAGACGGAGGGAATAGCTCGTGCTGCCTGTGATCAGTGGTAAGTACGTAGGAGCGCACCGGAGAGAGGAGTAAGAAACAGCCATACCCAGAGGTGGCAAAACACCAAGAAGAGGACCAAACAAAAGACGTCCGAAGGGAATACAGTTTGTTATGGGAAGTGTTGACGTGTCTAGGTGGAGTGGACAAGAAGAGGAAACAATGCGACCGAGAGAGGGGTTAGTACCCTTTGAAGAAAGGACCCAAACCAAGAGACAAGCGAGAGGGATACACGTCTCGTTGGCATGGCAGTGTTTATCCGTGTACAGAGCGTGAGTGCTGCACGTAGAGTAGGAGTAAGAAGCCGCCATAGCGACCGAGGAAGGGTGGTGCTAGTAAGCTACCTTGTAGAAGATGGTCCACACCAGAGACGAGTCGAAGGAATCACGTCTTCGTTGGCTGGGCAAGGTTGATCACGTGTAAGTAGCGTAGGAGGCTCAGATGAGGTAGAAGTAAGAAGAGAAGGACGAGAGAAGGTGTCTGATAGCTACCTGTGACAGAAGAGCCCAACACCAAGGACGATCAAGAATAATTTCTTGTGAAGGTTACAGGTCATAGCCTAGATGCTGACCTGAGTGAATAGAAGCCAGCAAGCGCAGAAGTGTGTAGAAGCTCTTTGCAGAAAGACAAACAGAAGACAGATCCGAGAGGAATCCCTCGTTGGTGGCACGGTTGTACAGGGAATACGTAGGATCACCAAAGAGAGGTAGAAGCACATAGGCGAGGAAGTGGGCTAGAGACTGTTGCAAATCAACACAACAGTCCGAGAGGGAATAAGTCTCGTGGGTGCAACTACACTGGTAATGGCTAAGCGCCCGAGAGATAATAAAACCAGCATAGACGAAAGGGAGAGGGAATACACGCTTTTGGTGGGCAGTGTTGATCACGTGTACATAGCGCTAGGTGCTGCACGATAGAGAGAGAGTAAGAAAGCAGCAATGCGACCGAGGAAGGGTGGGTAGATAAGCCTACCTGTGAAGAAGATGGACCCAACACCAAACAGAGTCCGAGAGGAATACGTCTTGTTGGCATGGGCAACGTGTGTATCAGTGGTATGTAGCGTAGGAGTCGACGATGAGAGTAGAGAGTAAGAAGCCAGCCATAGCGACCGGAGAGGTGGTCTAGATAACCACTGTTACAGAAGAGGACCCAAACACCAGAAGCGAGTCCGAGAGGGAAAACGTCTTCGTTGCGTGGGCAACGTTGTACACGGGTACAGTAGCGCTAGATGCTGCACGATGAGAGTAGAGATAGAAGCAGCCTACGACCGAGAGAAGGGTGGTGCTAGATAAGCTACCTTGTTGACAGAAGATGACCCACACCAAGAAGACAAGTCCGAGAGGAATACACGTCTTCGTTGGAGGGCACTGTTGTACAGGTAAGTAGCGTAGGAGTGCTCCCGATGAGAGTAGAGATAAGAAGCAGCCATAGCGACCGAGAGAAGGGTGGTGCTAGATAAGCCTACCTTGTTGACAGAAGATGGACCCAAACACCAAGAAGACAGAGTCCGAGAGGGAATACACGTCTTCGTTGGCGTGGGCAACGTGTTGTATCACGTGGTACAGTAGCGCTAGGAGTGCTGCACCGATGAGAGTAGAGAGTAAGAAAGCCAGCCATAGCGACCGAGAGAAGGGTGGTGCTAGATAAGCCTACCTTGTTGACAGAAGATGGACCCAAACACCAAGAAGACAGAGTCCGAGAGGGAATACACGTCTTCGTTGGCGTGGGCAACGTGTTGTATCACGTGGTACAGTAGCGCTAGGAGTGCTGCACCGATGAGAGTAGAGAGTAAGAAAGCCAGCCATAGCGACCGAGAGAAGGGTGGTGCTAGATAAGCCTACCTTGTTGACAGAAGATGGATCCAAACACCAAGAAGACAGAGTCCGAGAGGGAATACACGTCTTCGTTGGCGTGGGCAACGTGTTGTATCACGTGGTACAGTAGCGCTAGGAGTGCTGCACCGATGAGAGTAGAGAGTAAGAAAGCCAGCATAGCGACCGAGAGAAGGGTGGTGCTAGATAAGCCTACCTTGTTGACAGAAGATGGACCCAAACACCAAGAAGACAGAGTCCGAGAGGAATACACGTCTTCGTTGGCTGGGCAACGTGTTGTATCACGTGGTAACAGTAGCGCTAGGAGTGCTGCACCGATGAGAGTAGAGAGTAAGAAAGCCAGCCATAGCGACCGAGAGAAGGGTGGTGCTAGATAAGCCTACCTTGTTGACAGAAGATGGACCCAAACACCAAGAAGACAGAGTCCGAGAGGGAATACACGTCTTCGTTGGCGTGGGCAACGTGTTGTATCACGTGGTACAGTAGCGCTAGGAGTGCTGCACCGATGAGAGTAAGAGTAAGAAAGCCAGCCATAGCGACCGAGAGAAGGGTGGTGCTAGATAAGCCTACCTTGTTGACAGAAGATGGACCCAAACACCAAGAAGACAGAGTCCGAGAGGGAATACACGTCTTCGTTGGCATGGGCAACGTGTTGTATCACGTGGTACAGTAGCGCTAGGAGTGCTGCACCGATGAGATAGAGAGTAAGAAAGCCAGCCATAGCGACCGAGAGAAGGGTGGTGCTAGATAAGCCTACCTTGTTGACAGAAGATGGACCCAAACACCAAGAAGACCCGAGTCCGAGAGGGAATACACGTCTTCGTTGGCGTGGGCAACGTGTTGTATCACGTGGTACCAGTAGCGCTAGGAGTGCTGCACCGATGAGAGTAGAGAGTAAGAAAGCCAGCCATAGCGACCGAGAGAAGGGTGGTGCTAGATAAGCCTACCCTTTTTGACAGAAGATGGACCCAAACACCAAGAAGACAGAGTCCGAGAGGAATACACGTCTTCGTTGGCGTGGGCAACGTGTTGTATCACGTGGTACAGTAGCGCTAGGAGTGCTGCACCGATGAGAGTAGAGAGTAAGAAAGCCAGCCATAGCGACCGAGAGAAGGGTGGTGCTTGATAAGCCTACCTTGTTGACAGAAGATGGATCCAAACACCAAGAAGACTGAGTCCGAGAGGGAATACACGTCTTCGTTGGTGTGGGCAACGTGTTGTATCACGTGGTACAGTAGCGCTAGGAGTGCTGCACCGATGAGAGTAGAGAGTAAGAAAGCCAGCCATAGCGACCGAGAGAAGGGTGGTGCTAGATAAGCCTACCTTGTTGACAGAAGATGGATCCAAACACCAAGAAGACAGAGTCCGAGAGGGAATACACGTCTTCGTTGGCGTGGGCAACGTGTTGTATCACGTGGTACAGTAGCGCTAGGAGTGCTGCACCGATGAGAGTAGAGAGTAAGAAAGCCAGCCATAGCGACCGAGAGAAGGGTGACAGAAAGTCACTCCATTTCACTTCTCGACCACTTGGCTCGGCGATGAAGATGCGGAGGCTGCGCAGATACAATAGCGTATGTATTACATACAATGTGATATATTAATGTGAAGAATCCACGAAGAGTCCACTAACTTTCATTATTATTATCGGGTTTTGAAACCCTGAAGTGAATAATTTGTTGTGCCAGGGAAAGAAATGCGTTTTTCAGAAAGTCTTGTGAGTACAAGAACTCTTTTGGGCAGCAGTCACACTTAGTAAGTTCTGCAAGAGTTTTAACTATCTGATAAGGGTGCGTCTTGCAACTGTGTTTTGGTGCTTCGAGTAATAGTACAGGGAATACCGGTTGATCGAACCTAAAAAGAGCATGCGCTCGCGGTTGCTCATACGGTTGGGGCGCAGGTCTAAAGCGTATGCCGCTAGGGGGACGCGGGTCCTTCACACTCATCTTTCACCACTCATCGCTTCGCATAGTGAGATTGCAATATCAGAGACGTTAAGCACCAAATCAACTACTTTAGTATGTGCATTTCAACGCTCCGAAAGCTGCAATCTAACTAACAAAACTTCGAGCATAAAACTATTAGTGGCACTTAGCATTTCAATCAGTATCCTAATCTCCAGTTTTATTCTTTATATTATTTTGTTGGTCCATTAATATAAGTTAAGAGGATTATGTATGCCATTCGTTTAAGCCAGATTCCTGTTTGTTTGGCTGAGTGACACCACAAGAATTTGAAATTGTCACGGAAGTGGAAGTAAAGTGCTTTACAGTAACACTTTTTTTCTTCCGAAATTGTCTTTGAATTATTTTAAATAATTTGATTTTCACGATTCTTGATTTTGTAATAAAGTATAAATTGACCATTTTCGCGAAGTTTTTGTGGCTAATTGAAAGAAAATTATGAAAATCTACGGCTGTAGGGCGTACTGTCCATGTATGCTTTATTGACAACTTTGCAAAGTTGTATTGGATGCTTCTTGGCCGAGCAAATAGCTATTTACTATCATTTGTGTCCCATTCCCTCTTAATAATTTGCAAGTGTCTTGCCACCGAAGGAATTTTATATCTTTGAATAACTCACGGAATCCTCGCGAGTGGAATGGTGAAGTCTACAACCCGGTCACGGTCCAGGGTGTGGGTGATGTAGGTCGCGGTGACGTCGGCCTCTCCTCGGATCAGCTGGTACATCATCTCCTCCCACCGGTTGCCACCTTCCTTCGGGATCCCGTGTACAGTCCTGAGACAGGGATAAAATGAAGGGGTAACTGTGGCAAGTACTGATACCCTGAGCGCATTGCATGTGAAACAGAGTGGTGTTGGGGATCACAACTTATATGTATTGCAACGTGGCCTAGTAGATCACATTTCTAATTCACATTCGATACTGTTATTTTTACTAAAGGGTACATATTCCATTTTAATGAACATTTTGAGTGTTGAGTTCTTATTAACTAAGTGAGTAATGGTGTACTATCATCAGCACTACTATATATGAGCCAACCAGTGATTGAGTGTCCGAAACTGATCATTCGAAATTATTATGAAGAAAGATAAGCGAGAATAAGATTGGAATGTGGTATAAATGGAAGAATGGTGGCAGCAGAGAAGAAAATGGAGATGCCTATCTTCTATGCCCACACAACAAAGAGATGAAAGTAGCAACAGATGATGATGATGATTGATTATCAATCTCTTTCCAAAGATGAATGGGTAAGGAGAATGTTTTCAAGGTGATAACAGCGTATCGGGTTTCCTGAACTGTCAATTTCGTCATCTGATACAAAAATACGTGTTGTTGCGTCATTGATATGATTCAGATAACAACTTAGTGGAGAGCATTGTATTTAATTTAAAGCAAGGTAGTTGCAAAATACGTACCCCCTAATTGACACATATTTACCAATCATGGCATGCTCTCAATTGTTGCGACTTCGTCAATCCATGCTTTGAATTTACCATAGTTATTTGAGCTTTGACATAACGGTACAGATTTTGAGTGGAATGTACCTACGTGAAATTCATGTGTGCCTCCAGCAGACTCCAGATGCTGCCACAGAAGCCGCTAAGATGCATCGTCCCGTTGATCACAGTCACGATGCTCAATGGAGGGTCCTTAGCATTGAACACAAACACTTGCATTTAGTTAACGAAAAATGGTTAAAATGCAATCAAACTTTAAGGAAAGCTCACACAAATTTTGCTTAATCAAACATGAAAGTGTATAATATTCAAGTGAGCCAGAAAGGACCAATGGGAAGGCGTTTTTAAGCAATGTTCAACTCATATTGATGAATATCTTATGAAGTCAAGGTCCATATGAAAATTCGTTGTTTAAAGCAGTACTTTTTATACGCTTTTGATAGTAATATTTATATTTAATTTGAGAAAAGTGATATCCAGTGTCATTGTTGAAAAGAATATTTATCCTGGTTAAGACACAATTGCTTACGTTTGCCTCTTCTATATTTAACACCTCAGCGATTGTCACTTAAATAAAATACCACTTCGTCAACAGTCAACCTATAAGCAACAGCTGGCACTAAAAGGTGACTATGCTTTCGGTCTTAGGTTTTACTTCATATGCGGTATGTATCAGTCTTTAGTAGTTTTATGTTTTAACAGACCAATGCATGGAAAAGTAAGAAACTTAGTAGGGTACCATCAGATGTGGGATTACTTACGTGCACGTTGGTAGCCCTGAGAGTAAGGCCGTGAAGTGAGTCTCGTCGACTGTAGAGGCCTCTTTGATTTGCCGTTAGTCCCTTCTCTGTGTTCCACGCCCCAAACTTGTCGCTGTGCAGGGGCCAAGTCTTTCCCACACGATACACCTGGAATCCGTTATATTATCCAATCATTTGAGATTGATAGCATTTTCAAACGTCCATTAACTAGGGTCGTGATAGTTCAGAATAGCTGAAGTCAAAACCAGTACAACAGATCTCAAACAAATATATCAGAATCTACTTACTTGATTGATTGATTTTTACTAAATTTTCAATTTTTTTAGTATAAGCAAAATACACAATTTAAATAAATAACTACATTGCATTTAAAAGGAGTTTTAGAAGCCACACTTAAAAGGAATGTACGTCTTTTATTTACGATAATGATCAGAATTTGTTGAGCATTCGTTCATAAGTATATCAATAAATACTTGCTAGCTTTTGTAATACTGCTCATTAAAAATTTTGAAAACATATTTTTGATTTTTGTTATTTAGAAGAAACCCTAAAAGACCCCACTAATATTTTTCATATGAGACGTAAATGCACTTGTGTTAAATGTTATCAAAGTGCTGATCAAGAATACAAACCTCAAGAAAGTGAACCTCTTGTCCTGACGTTTGAGCAATCAAGAACTCGCAGTCGAAGGGAATGTTGACTTTAAAGAAAGCTTCGTCTATAGACTGCCGTTTCTCGAGGAACAGAAGCCAAATCGGACCAGACAAATGAATCTTTTGAGCTAGCTGAAAGAAACAATATTGGATTGGATATTGATATTGCTTAACGTCTCATATTAATGCACTTTGGCTATTCGAGACGATGAGTGGTGATAGATGAGGATGAAGTATGAATAGAAGGGAGGGGGGAAACCCGGTACCGGCACGTAGCCTACTCTTTTCGAAAAGTACCAAGGGGACCAACGGCTTTACGTCCCATCCGAAAGGACGTTGTAACCTTGACAGTCATATAGGTTCCTCCACTAACCCGGACTGCCGAGCAGACGTCGAGGAGAACGGAGCCGTTACACTAGCTCTCGAACCCTCCATCTGCTCTAACCAGCGGTATACGTGAGTTTCAGTGCAGAGCGGTCACCTACTCTACCCCTGACCACGACCGATTCCGCTTAACTTCGGTGTTCGAGTAGGAACAGGTTATAAACAACCTCGGCTAAACCGCTGGCTAAGAAACAAGAAATTGTTCGTTGTTTAGATATTATTATGTGCATAAATAGTTGATTATGTATAGGTTAGGCTGTGATTATCAAAACTAACTGGATGGTTGTGCATCTTTGTAGGCAAAATGCCAAAATGGCAAAACGTACGTTTTTAATCACCCTACAAAAATATAAGTCTCTATAGGAGCATTACTGACTTTTTTCTGCAAAAACTAAATATCGAGTTTCTCAATAACATGACGTAAGTTCGATTTTTGATTCTGTTACTGCCTCATGCTCATGAGCACACGTCGCGGAGTCAACGTTACCTGGGTCAGCTGACGAGTGACGTCATCAGTGTCGTAGAGCAACAGGTGAAGGGGACGTAGACAGTGTCTGGTCTTGAGGTTCCCGTCGATCAGAGTGGTTGAGTCCAACATGGCCGAGGCGATACCCCTCCGGGAGACAATCCGGCCCAGGTGCACCGCGGTCACGTGGTTTCGGAGGTCACCTGCCGAGACAAGTGACAGTAGCTTTACCTTATTTTATCCTGAAAATATCTGACTTGTTACACCATCTAGAACAATTATAATTGTCCAGTTTTAGGTTTATTAGTAGCGTCATATACAATTGAAATATTAAGTTTAATGTCAACCTGAGATACAGATTTGGCATTTGAATTGGTCAAAACAAATTTTACAATAAATATTTGAACAAATTTGTGAACCATCGAGAAACATTTTCAGCAACAAACTGTCCCTCTTATTTCTTCTGGAAAAATTAAAGGCATATGAGCTAGAGATTGTTTTGAGCGGAAATGTCGGTCAATGTCAAGATACTTTTCAATGAATTTCCGTTATTGATGTCACTCACCTGTAGTAATCAAAGCAAAGCAGTCACTCTGGAAGAAGTCTCTCAAAGCAAGGATCACACTGGCCGTGGTTTGTACGGAGGCCATGTCAGCTGCTGACGTCACCAAGATACCAAGGGTTGCCACTAGAAGGAGGTACCTGCCACTGCATGACATCATCATCAGAATGGTTGTCTCAGATTCTTATACTTCTCTGCTGCTTCAATGTCCTGAATGTTGGGTACTGCATTGCAAGAGCAAGGACTTTCATTGGCGTCTTCTTCAAGACAGAAATGCTCTCCAGCTAGTTACTTGTAATGGAAGAAACCTACCAATAAATAAACATCCATCTAGTTTTACTATCGTTACAGATCGCTGCTGCATTATGCAACTGTCTTCCATGCGTAGAATAGATTGGACAATCTAGCCTCAAAGTCCAACACCAAACAATACGGATTGTACACTTATGAAGCGTAATGCTTTAATCATTGCAACTTTCTAATGTATTTTTGTTGTTACTGAACTGTTGAGTCTGCCCTAACTTGTTACACTATGTATGTTCTGTACATTTCTGAAATTATCGCTTGCCTGGGAAACATATTATTTTAAATTACCAACAATCGCAGCATTGTTTAATAATGAAATGATGCTTAAAGTCAACAGAATACATAAAATAAAGTAAATTCGTATTTAAGTCATCCGCACTTATCACAGATATTGACTTTCAATGGGTGGACATTTTTAGTGTTCTTAAAAAAGTTTTATCGGATTCTGGAAACTTACTTTGTAGAAACCACACCGCAGATTGTTTAGATAAAAAATTAATAAGAAATACATAAAAAATAAATTCGATGATTCACTCAGTCAGCAAACACTTTTAATGGGACTTTTATTCTAAACATTGCGAAACTTTAAAATATTATACTTTAAGAAAACTTTATCCTGAAAAACATATTTAATAACACAAATTCACAACTACGAAATACAATACTTAAAAACTCAACACTTCACGATTTCAACTAGTTCATGCCACTAACAATAATTTGTCAACTCTCGTTTTCATAACAATTGAAACAGTGTTCTTTAAAAGAATTAAGTGACAAATACAAACAGGAATGTTCCTGTAAAAACAAGTATACCAATAACGAAAGACGAAAACACAAACAAGACTAACGAGAACTTACAAACCTGTCACCTGTCAAAACAAAGTGACAAAGCTTTCAACAATAACCTGCAGCTCTGCCGTGTGTTAGCCCAATTTCCGCCTTGTCATCACAATTTTCCGTATTCCCAATCTATTATTGATTTGGCTTCAATCAAAATTAAATTTACTTGTTATTTTGTTCAGTGACATGAATATACTAAATTATTATTTCTCAATATTCCATGTAAAATATGAGTTATATCAATCAAAAAATCTTATAATTCTCCCAAAACTGTATTTACCTACTAGTTGATTGCTTGATTCTGATCAGAAAAATAATTATCGTCAATAGTTTGCCTTGTATGCCCTGCGCAAACCACGACATTTGGTTTCTGCGCATCTCGGTGGTTTTATATCTAACGTATGAACTTTTATCTTAATGACCGTAGCGTGCATAAAATGTTGTTTGTGCTAGGTTGAATGATTGAAATCAATGCGTGCAAGTCAGCAATAGGCTTTGCCAGTCTGCCAGACATCCGATACTGTGGAAGAATGTTGGTAAACATGGGAAGTATTTGCTAATGTTTTGCGTATTAATGGCGTGTTTTGTAGAACTGTGCTTGTGCTAATGATTGTGTAAAAGTAAGTATAAAAAACGTACCGGTTTGAACCGGGAACCAATATCTTTCAGTTCATACTAATTGTTTTCTATGAGACGGTAATGCATTATTAAAAAGGTATATTTGAAACAAAAACGCAAACCAATGTTAATGTTTCCGATTTTTAATAATTACTTAAAGGGGTATTCAACCGCTAAACTCAAAAAAAATATTTCATTCAGGCTATCTAGTTATTAATTTAGAAATTAACAGAAAAATTATTGGGGCCACCATTGACCGCCAAAAAAATTTCAAACTTGGTATTTTTCGAGCTAGGTCCCATCGCCAAAAATCTCCCATTAGAAATAACATGGGACGATCTTTATGCTCCGTGACCTTAGAGGATTTTGATCCAAAAAAATATTGGCCATTATTGACGTACTCTACAGCCGTTTCTGTACATCCTCTATATTTTGTTTTGTAATTTGGGCAAGTGGTTCAGTCAAAATATGCAGATTACAGGGGTGTGATTTTGAAATGCAGATTTTTGCGTGTTAGAGAGTATTATTTGTGCCCAGTTTCAAGACACGATGTTACAAAGGGCTATTTTAGATTGGTATCTAGTATCTATGTGGAACAAAAAAGATGCAGGTTAAATGCGATTTAAGAAATTTCCCAAAAAGCCAACTTTAGCTATTTTCTGGATCCACAAAATTTAAAAATTCGTATAAAATCACAGTTAGGGCTACTAGATATAATTTTTTAAACGGTTATTTGAGTGTAGTATTGTGCTATAGAATATAATTTTTTTTTAAAAATGCGAATTGTTAACATTTGCAATCTCCTTTTTTATTCTGGTGTGTAACTGAACTAAAAATAATTGATACTCGTATAGTTGATGAACTATTAAGATTGTGAGGAAAACGAGTGATAAGTATGAACGTGCACGCTACATGTACATTGTGTATTAATTAATAATGTAAACACGCTCTTCTTTCATGATGTATTCGTATTTCGAAATTAATGGTGGTGAAATAGAGAAAAACAACTTCACTAATTTCTGATCGTAATTAGCACAATTGCACAATTGGAAAGCTATTATTAAAGTGGGATCTGAAGTAGAGAACAGGTAATCAAAGCAGCAACTTACATTAGGCTTTTTGCTGAAGAAGAGTTTTGTGTGTAAATCAGCTTCACACACAAGCTCCATATTAACGTAAAACAGTTTCAAGCACAAGCTACATAATATAAATGAAACAGCTTCAAGCACAAGCTACATATGTATGTAAAACAGTTTCAAGTACAAGCTACATAATGTATGTAAAACAGTTTCAAGCACAAGCTACATATTATTTTTATTATTATTATTATTATTATTATTATTATTATTTTATTGGATGTATTTCATACAAACTCGGTTAAAACCGGAGCTAACGTGTTGTACGGACTTACGTCAAGTACTTCCATGTGTACCTATTACATATAAAATTATTACTTTGTCTTAAATCTAACTAAAATACGTCATTTATAATATTGGTTTGTAGATGATGTTTTCTTTCTGCTGTGTACGGTCGTGGCCGATTTTCTTGTCGCCATCCTAGCATTTTAGCCCGAGAGCCAGTGACAGTTTTCTATTGCCTCATAAGGTACATATGTTTGGACCATTGGAGTAGAAGGGGGAAATTCAAGTCGTTTTCAAAATGCGCGTCTTACGAGTCAACGTGGGGGCGGTTTACCCGTCAGACGCCCCCAAAGTGGGCCCCAAAAAGGGGCAAATCTGCCCCTAATTAAGTATACATGATTAAAACATACGAAAATTTATAAATTAAGTTAGCCCAAAAAGAATATCACTTGTACAAAGAGCTGCGTTGGGGTGTTTACCGTCAGATGCCCCCAAAGTGGGCCCCAAAAAAAAGTCAACTCTGGCCCCCATGAGGTATACGTGATTCAAAAATACGTCATTTAAAGTGAAAATTACCAAAAAACGAATATCACTCGTAAGACGGGCTGCGTTGGGCCGTTGACCCCCACGACGCCCCCCAAAGTGGACCCCCCAAAAAAGTCAAATCTGCCCTCATGAGGTAACTGTTAAAAACATACTCATTTTATAGAAAAAAATTTACCGAAAAACGAAATCACTTTTCAAGGGGCTGCTTTGGGGCTGTTGACCCGTTGACCCCCCCAAAGGGGCCCCCCAAAAAAAGTCAACTCTCCCCTCTGAGAAATTTGTGATTCAAAACATAGGGTCATTTTTAGTGAAAATTACCCAAAAAACGAATAAAAGTCGTCAGAGGGGCTGCATTGGGCCGTTAAACCCCACGACCCCCAATGGCCCCCCCAAAAAAGTGTAAAAATTGCCCAAATGGGTATCATGATTTAAACATACGTCATTTGTATAAAAAGTTCCGGGAAAAACGAATTCTTCGTCAACGAGCTGCGGGGGGGCTTTAACCCGTTAGGTAAAACCCAAAAATGTGCCCCCAAAAAAAGTAAAATCTGCCCTCATAAGGTATAAAGTTTCAACACCTTCATTTTATAGAAAAAATTACCGGGAAAACCGAATATTACTCGTCAGACAGCTGCTTTGGGTATTTGCCCCTTTTAATTCCCCCCGAAGGGGCCCTCAAAAAGGTTTTTTTGTCCCCTAGGTAAAAAATTCAAACATACGTCTTTTTATGAGTCTTTCCAAGAAATCAAATTCACTTGTCAACGGGTTTGCGTCTTGGTTGTGGCTTTACCCGTTGGGTTTTTACCTCCAAAGGGGGCCCCCCCAAAAATGCCCAATCTGCCTTTAAGACTGTTTCCCAAAGCTGGGGCCAATTTTTTTTTACAATTTTAAATGCCCACGAAAAAGCATCTTGATATAAAATCCCCTATTTCACATACGAACGTACCGTTTTTTACCTTCAATTTTCCCCAAAAATCTGTTTTTTTTGGGGAGGCTGTTCAGAAAGGATAGCGTATGCGCTATAAAGCACATTTTGAGATTTCAAATAATTATCTCCACAAAAAATTGGGGGGGAAAATTTCTAAAAATTAACATGTTGTCATTTTTTACGGTCTTTAATAAAAAAAGTGAGCAATATTTGGGAAAATGTCCCTGTACCCCCTATTACACATTGTTATTTAACATTTTGTTGCAAACCACCCATAGGACCATCGATGAGTTTCCCAAAGGATCCAGAGTCCAAAACTTTGCCTCTGCCTCGCGTCAAACCTTTTTTTCTCGAGCTTGCCCCAGAGCGGGGGCTGCTAACGTAAAAGGCGATTAAAGAGAAAAAGTCCACCTCGAAAACATCGTAAAAGATGGTATATTACTCCCGAATCTAAGAAGCTCTGGCAATCGTCGTGGGGGCCCCTTGCCCCCTTCCCTTACTAGTTCCCCGGGCACGATGAAAAATGACATAATAAAACGTGCAAGACGATGACGCCCGCGCCCGTGAGAGCCCCTTTCCTCCCCTTCCCTTGGGGGCGGGTTCTGACCGCATGGACCCCTCCCCCCCCCCCCTAGGTTAGAGTGGTGTATTATGCCCAAACGGTTGACACTCCTTTCCAAAATAATCCAAAAAGTTTTAAAGGTATACATAATAAAAACTTTCGGCTTCTATAAAAAAGTGACCAGAAAAAAAAATTTTACTCATCATTATTTCATCTTTTTTGGTATTTATGTGGGCCAAATATTATTATAATATTTTAAAACCTTTGGGGTTTTATTTAGGCGACATGACGCTGTTAAATTGGGTTCCTAACAAAAATTTAAAAAAATTCCTTTATTATAATATATAGAATGTTAAATACGACCAAATGGTTCCTCTATATCTGTCCCCTTCGTCACTTATGAATTATAAATGCTATTTAGAAGGAGAGAATTTCGATGAGGATGATGTTAAACATAGATTTTTTCGGAAGCACGTACAGTTGACGAATGTGTTACAGTTTTTTTTTTTTCACATTTATTTATTCTAATGCTAAATTTTGTCTTTAATGAAAAGTATTTGCTTTTTACGCATGTAAAGATTTTTACGAAATATTTTTTAAAATATATGATGATGATGATTTACAATAAAAATGTTTTAAAGCGAAAAGCGTACAGTGTTACGAATGTGGTTTAAAAGTTTGATATTTTAAATTAATTAAACAAACCAATTAAAATATCCTAATCTTCAATTGTTTGTAATTTTAAAAACCTATTTGCATGATTTAACACTTTAAAAATTCTTACTTGGATATGATGGATTACTTCTGAAGAAACTAGTATTAAAAGTTCAAAATACTGGATAACGAATTAGGGAAAGTTTTGACTTTTTGGAGTTAATTTGATTTACCAATTTATATATTCTAACCTAAATTGTTTTTTTAACTTAAAAAAACTATTTGCAGATTAAACATTTTTTTAAAAATTTTATTGCTTAATAGGTTATCATATATGATAATTTACTTCGTAATTTCTGATGACTTTATCTCATTACTTATTTCATAAAGTAAATGATTGTCAATGTTTCTTTTTCGTTATACAATAGGCTAAAGTTTAAGCTAATCTGTGATTTAAAAGTCAGAAACCGTCATAGTATCTGCAACAACTAGTAAATTAAACACAACTTTTCATTGGTTTTAAAAAAATAAAATTACAACACCTTTACAGTTTAAACCCTAACTATCTATACATCCCCATTATTATTTAAATAATTACCATAAACGAAGTAAACAGTCTTCCTGATTTTTTCATCGTCTTATCCCCAAAAAAAAAAAGTGGTATTGCAGGCTCAATGCCCAAAATATGCATAAACTCATGACTACATATTAGGGCCCAAATCCGTTTAAATCCAACATAAATTTTGTAAGTTTCGGACAAAAAATTTTTTACATTTTTTTTTAGGGGGGGGGGGGGGAAGTGGCGGGTGAGGGCAAAAACAGCCAGTCTGACAGTGATTTCTTTTCCGGGTAAATTTTTCTAAAAAATCCGATTTGATAGTCATTTTTAGGGCCCAATTTCCCGGGGCCCTCTGACGGGTCAAAATCGCGTCTGACGACTAATATTAGTCCCCTGTAATTTTATTTTTAAAATGAGTATGTTTGAATCATGAAAACCTTTTAAGGGCAGATTTGACCTTTTTTTTGGGCCCCTTGGGGGGGTTGAAAGGGTCAAAGCCCCAAACCCGCCCCGTCTGACGATGTTTCGTTTTCCTGGTAAATGGCTCTATAAAATGACGTAGCCTTGTTTTAATTAGTATATCCTACGGGGGCAGATTTGACCTTTGGGGGGCCCCCTTTGGGGTTATCTAACGGTCAAAGCCCCAAAGCAGCTCGCGGCGAATGATATTCGTTTTTTTCCCGGGACCTTTTTTTTATAAAATGACGTATTTTGAATCATTTATACCTTATGAGGGGTATTTGTCTTTTTTTTTGGGGGTCCTTTGGGGGGGGGGTTTCCCAACGGTCAAAAGCCCAAAGCAGCTCGTCTGGCGAATGATATTCGTTTTCCCCGGTAACTTTTTTAAAAACATGCGTATGTTTAAAACTGTATCCCTTTGAGGGCAATTTGACTTTTTTGGGGGGCCACTTTTGGGTTGCGTGGGTCAACGGCCCCCAACCCCGCCCTCTGACGAGGGGATATTCGTTTTTTTTGTAATTTTCACTATAAAATGACATATGTTTGAATCATGTTTCTTATGAGGGGGAGTTGACTTTTTTTGGGGCCCCTTTGGGGGCGTCTGACGGGTAAACGGGGCCCACGAGCTCCCTTTTACTATGATATTCTTTTTTGGGCTAACTTATTTTTGAAGTTTCGTATGTTTTTTTTATTTTTACTTAAAAGGGGGCAGATTTTGACCCTTTTTGGGGGCCCCCTTTGGGGGGTCTGACGGTAAAAGCCCCCACGTTGATCTAAAACCCATTTTTGAAAAGACTTGAATTTCCGCTTCTGCTCCAAAGGTCCAAAAATATGTACCTTATGAGGCAATAAAACTGTCCTGGCTCTCCGTCTATTTTTCTCTTGGGCTATTTGGGAAACCCCGAAAACCATGTTTTGTTGAAAAACCCTTATTATTATTACTATTATTATTATTTTATTATTATTATTATTATTTTTTTTAGTATTATTTTTATTATTTTTTTATTTTATTTATTATTATTTATTTTTTTTATTATTAGTATTTATTTTCCACTAAAAGGCTTAGTAGGAAGGTTGGCAAAAAGGGCAGTATGCCCCAAGCACAAAAATGTCTGCCACCTCTACCAAAAAATAGTGATAATAAACAAACACTTTTTAAAAAATAGAACATAGAAACATAAAAAGACAAACATAGAAGAGACAAATTCAAAAATACAATGAATTCATAAATTCAAGAAAGCAATCTTAATGTAGAAGAAGACTTAATACTCTCTTAAGCAGACATGGCAAAACATTGGTATTTCTTTGGATAGAGATGTAGTTTCCAAATTTTTGGGAGTTCGGCGTAGAACCCACTTAGGCCTATACCGCGCTGGTTTCGGGGAAAGGTGGCGTGAGGGCTGAGTCTAGTGCGTCTTGAATCTCGAAGAAACGAAGACACCCGATGGAAAGGGCCCAAAGGGCCACACGCCGTCCATCTTTTTTGAAAAAAAAACGTCCACTTGCTTCATGAGTTTTTCATGGGGGTAAGGCATCATTGACCACGCGTTAGAGGGACTAGGTTCGTTGCTTGTAAAAACCCTAATATGTCTGGCAACGTTTTGAATTCTTTTTCCAAAATGCACATTTGTCCTTTTTTGTTGGGTGCTACGCTGGGAGGTCTGAGTGATAGTTGAAATAACCAGCGCTGAGTATGCGTGGGGGAATGGTTCTTTGGCTTGCTACCCTTTAGAGAGCGCGATACAAATCGTTAAGTTTTAGCGCTCTGTTTTCGCCTACTCACAAATTTGATTCCCCGCAATCACAGTAACAATTTTTCCAAGTAGTTCGAGCTTTTGGCAACACAGTATTTTATCTCCATTTATGCTAACACATGTTTTATGTGTCCGGGTTCTTATCTTTTTCGAAGTAACGTGACTTGCTAAAATTTAAATGACATTTGGTTGTTTTGACACCAAACTTGGATATTGTTTAGCTAATTTTGTAGAGCCTTTGCGTCTTCTGAAATAGCTATATTTTTTGTAAAAGTGTATCGTCAGCATATAAAAATACTTGCTTTTCAATACAGGGAGGTCTATCATAAAGATTGTAAAAACAAAGGCCCAGTACCGATCCTGCAGAACTCCAGATTAAAGTCAATGTGTGAGAGTTCATCATGCAAACCCCTGGACCTACCCTTCAAAAATGATTTAAACCTTAAAAACTTAAATTTTAATTCCATAATCATGTAGCTTATGTAGAAGTCCCGTGTGGCACACTGTCAAAGCATTACTCCAGTCCAAAGCTATGCGTCAATTTGCATTTTTCTTTTCCCTTGGGCAAACGTATGCAGGCTCATCAATAGCCCTTTTTTCACATAGTTGTGCTGATCGACGAGGAAAAACCGCTGGTTAGGCGGATCAGACGTTTTACTTCTAAGGCGTATAAAAGGCTGATTGGTAGACGCTACATTACCTTTTCAAACCGTACTAGAAGTGACATTGGCCTGTAGTTGATACTCTAACTATTTTTCATTTGTAGACAGGAACAACGTTAGCTCTTTCCAAACGTTGGAATACTCCGGGCTTTTTGACATTTTACGTTTTCGTTTTACTCTTTTTAAAAAAAGTTTCAAGCACAATCTATATATTATGTAAACTTCAAAAACATCAAACAGGGAAACTATGTTAACTACTTCACTTACAAGCGGGTATATGTAAACTACTTCACTTACAAGCAGGTAAACTATGTAAACTACTTCACTTACAAGCGGGTAAACTATGTAAACTACTTCACTTACAAGCGGATATACTATGTTTGTACATCAGATGAAGACAAATACATAAAGATTCAAAGAGAAATAGTGTTTATTTTTCATAGGTGATGAAAGACATAGGAAGACATAGGTGATTTGATAATAATACATAAAACAAGAAGAAAAGAACACATAAAAAAAAACAATGAACAACAAAGAGGTTAAAACATTATAATTCAAGATGCTCCGATTTAACAATGTTAAAGGGGCTAACAACCCCAAAAATTATTTTTTACCACGTGATCTATAGCACAATACTACACTTAAATGACCGTTTTAAAAAATTATATCTTGTAACTGTGATCTAACACGAATTTTTTAATTTTTTTGATCCAGAAATTGGCGAAAATTGGTGTTTTGGAAAATTTCCTAAATCGGCTTTAACCTGCTTCTTTTTTGGTCCACATAGATACTAGAGCATAGTACCAATCTAAAATTCCCCTTTATAACATCGTGTCTTGAAACTGTGCCCAAATATACCCTCAAACACGCAAAAATATGCATTCCAAAATCACACCCCATCTTGGTAATCAGCATATTTTGACCGAACTACTTGCCCAAATTACAAAACAAAATATAGAGAATTTACAGAAAAGGCTGTCGAGTACGTCAATAATGGTCAATATTTTTTTGGATCAAAATCCTTCAAGGTCACGGGGCATAAAGATCGTTCCCATGTTATTTCTTATGGGAGATTTTTGCCGATGGGACCTAGCTCGAAAAATGTCATGTTTGACAATTTTTTGGGGGGGTCATGGTGGCCCCAATAATTATTCTGTTAATTGCTAAATTCATTACTAGTTAGCCTGAATGAAATATATTTTTTGAGTTCAGCGGTTAAATACCCCTTTAACTCCTTCACTTACAGTGGGTAATCTATGTTAACTACTTTACTTACAGCGGGTAATCTATGTTAACTACTTCACTTACAAGCAGGTAAACTATGTTAACTACTTCATTTACATGCGGGTAAACTATGTTAACTACTTCACTTACAAGCGGGTAAAACTATGTTAACTGCTTTTCTTACAAAAGGGTAAACTATGTTAACTACTTCACTTACAAGCAGGTAAACTGTATAAATTACTTCACTTACAAACGGATACACTGTGTTAACTACTTCATTTACATGCGGGTAAACTATGTAAAAATATATCAATTATCAACAGGTAAACTGTGAAAAATATCCTCAATGACAAGCTGATAAATGTAAACTGCTTCAAGCACAATCGGGTTAGCATATTAAGAAATAAAACTACATCAATTAAAGTTGGTGAACTATGGAAAATGTTTCAATCACAATCGGATAAACTATATAAATCTGTTTCAATTGCAGCGGGTTAACTATATCATATTACTTATTGTACAAACGGGTAGACTATGTAAAACTGTTCGAAAGCCTAAATTTGAAAAATATGGCAGGATAGAGGTTTCTGAAGGGACTCTCACAATGAGTATCACCTTACGAGGTGTCAACTCTATATGTTGTTGATTTTGTTGCTCATTTGTGTGTGATAATCACAATTACGAAGATAGATGTTCTTAGAATTAGAAACTTTTCCAAAATTTGTATCCCATACCACTCATTTAATTTTAAGACCGAAATAAACTTTTTATTTTATTTTATTTCCCCCAAATGAAACGTATACTGAAACATTGCAGGTATAAACACCACAATCCACTACAAATTCAGAAAGGCGAAGGATTTTCACATGATGCACTAGAATGTATGACAAACTTTTTCTGGTGAACAGTTAATATAAGAACCCAAAAAGCTTTTCGAAGTCTATTATTTCAAGTGTCAGAAATAAGGAATATTTTCTTCTCTTGAGACGTACTTTACTTGTCGAACAATAATTATAGTGCTCGGCGGTGAACAATAACCGAATCATAGATGACACAAATTCACATTTGTTTTGTCAATAAAACCTTTCAACCAATCAACCCAAATCTTTTAAACTGTTTCTCTCCGAGTACACTAGACTAGATGCTTTCTCTATAACGCTAACCCTAAGTTATTGGTTTCACACTCAATTTGTTTGTAATTGTTGAGTCTTCTAATTGATGGTTGCCATAGTGATAACAAGTTAACTGGCAGTTAAATTTACTTGTCACTTTAACTGGACATTGAAATACCGGACCTATCAGTCTTTAAAGCATATTTTTCACTTACCACACCCAAATTATTTTTGGATGAGCGAAGCGAAGATTCCATTTCACTACACTGGAGAAAAAATTCCGGAATGTTTTTTTTCTTTCTGTATTTTTGTTTGTTTGTTAGCACGATTCCGGCAAAACCGATACTCCGATTGAGATGAAATTTCATGGAGGCCTTCCAAATCTCTGAACTTAGAACTGCCACGTTTTTGAGCGCAATCGGGAAATTTTTTCTCATAAAAAACGTAAATTTACGATTGTTTTCGATTTTTAAAAACTTTCTTCAACTTATAACATCTACATGCTTTATCCAATTGTAATGTTTTTTTACAGAACCTTAATTTCATGAATTAAATTAAGATATTCGTGCGAAATTTGAGCGCAATCGAATATTTATTTCTTATGAAAATTGCAATTTTACGATTTTTTTCTTTGTTAAAAATTACTATTAATTAAAAAAATCAAGTTATTTTAATATTGAATTTAATTTAATTTAAAAAAATCTTCGACTAAGTAATGATTTTTTCACAGAACAACAGAAAATCCGCGTAACACATGGCAGCTCAATGCACCAATTACGCTCAACCAACAACGCGGCGGGACTTAAGCGTTTTCCTAGTTTAAAGCATCAATATGTATATTAAAAGTCGTGCACAGCTGCATGATAATCTAGTTAAGAGTAGAGTTAAGTTTAGTATACATATTCACCTTTATTTTCATAATACCTTTGTTGAACTGAGTTTCATTTCGATTTTTAACACATAAAATAATTTAACTAATGCAAAGCATATTCAGCACCTTGATGTATATTTTGTGTTACCTTCTTTAAAAACATTCCGTGTAAGTAATCTTGCCTTTCTGGAAAGGTATGAAAAATATTTTATAATTCCAATACATAATTGAAACAAATGTTCAACATATAAAGTAGCTTTTCAAAGTTGATTACAATTATTTTAAATGAGATACTTTTAGAGTATGCCCAATGGAGCGATCAAATATACAATGTCAATTTCATTTCATGCGATTACTACTCTTTTTCTCATAAAAAATTTGGCGAAATAAAGTAAATTATTCAATAACTTAATCATCCATTTAGTTAAATCACACTTAGCTATACCATATTCTTCCCTTACCTCTTTACACCCTTAATATCGCCGTAAACTACTCTGGGAGCAGTTATGTTGGCTCGCCTGTGGTGGGGTCTATCCGGCATAGGCCACTGCATGAGAACGAACACGACACATAACGCCACATAACGCCACATAACGACATAACCACATAACGCCACATAACGCCACATAACGCGACATAACGACATAACCACATAACGCCACATAACGAATAACCCACATAACGCGACATAACGGCATAACCACATAACGCCACATAGCGACACATAACGCCACATAACGCGACGTAACGGCAAAAACACATAACGCCACATAACGCCACATAATGCCACATAACGACACATAACGCCACATAACGCAACAAACCGAAGTAAAGGTTCCAAGGCTCTCATAGCTATTTTTATGTGTATATCTATGATATTGGTAAAATGACATGCAAATTTATTCAATTAATCTAATAACCTTATTAATATTCATCGAATCAAACATGTTTATATCACTGATGCATCCCTATATCATCAGTAATCATAATGATTCATTGTAATTACGAATATGAACTCGTAATTAGCAATAAATTAATGATTAGCTAATCAAGCTAATTAAGCCATTTATAGTCTGATTTTCAATTAATAAAGTACATCAATATATAAAGACAGGTAAAATAAGATGAATGTTTTTTATTTCAAGTCATTTCATCGAGTATTAAGGGAGTAATTAATGTTTGAATTGAAGTTCACTAATATTGTCAACATTGTGTATTTTGAACTTACCATCTGAATCATTCGCATGAACGCTTTCAATATTTCTGCAGCCCGAGTTTCGATTTGTTCTCGAAGCCTGCAGATACTAAGAATTCCACCATTGATTGGTTTCGGGGAAATAGAATAGCATCACTCTAAAGCCGGGGTCCCACGACGCGTTGCTCGCGAGCCGCAGGTATAAAAAGGGTAAAATCATCGCGCAACACGCCGTGGGACCGGGTCGGCTCGGGCTTGCGGCGCGTTGCTTGAGCTTCCCGTCAGTTGTCGGTAAAATTTGCACGCGTCAAAGAGAACGCGCAAGGGGTAATAAAAAATGGTCAGGTCAGGTAGTCCGGCCCGTACATGCTCGTTGAAGCGGTCCCACGAAGACCCACTGGCTCGCCACTCGTATGAATGAAAAGGCGAGATTTGTTTTGTTCTTCACCTTTTTGACCTTTTGAAATCCGTCCGTACAAGCCTCCTCAACCAGGCTCGGACAAGCAGGTGCAGGTATTTTTTTTATATGAGGCTTGACGAGCCAACACGCCGTGGGACCGCTCAGTTTTTTTTTGAACCTGTATACCTGCGGCTTGTCAACCCACCCCCACCCCACCCAGGCTCGTCGAGCAACGCGTCGTGGGACCCCGGCTTAAGAGAAGTCAAGCTTCTAGGCCAAGGGAGGCTGAGGGGCGAGATTTTTGCCTTGAAACTAGTTTGGTCATACGATAGCCGTGACGTATAAACACGTGACCTGGTAGGTGGGGTAAAGTCTTTAAAAGGGAACCCTCCGAGATGGATAGGCAGGAGAAGTGAGTGGAGAGTGTTGTGAGAGGTGTCGGGGGTGTCGTGGCGCGCACTGCGCGGGTATGATTAATTAGAAGATTTAGTTTGGGCGGAGGACCTACCTGCCGACTGGTCAGGATGGTGTCGTCTTAGGCTTTGTTTTTGGCTTCCTGTGCCTCGTAGGAAGTAATGTTTGTGAGTGCGGGTGAAAGTGAAAAGTGATTTTTCTTTCTTTTAAATTAGTTTGAAGGCTTTTGTATTCGTATCTTTGATTTATTTCACCGAATTATAATTAAATATCACGTCATTAATTAATTCGTCGAGTGTAATTCGTCAATCATCGTTTGGAACAGTTAAGTGATACACTAAATATCACGTCATTAATTAATTCGTCGAGTGTAATTCGTCAATCATCGTTTGGAACAGTTAAGTGATACACTAAATATCACATAATTAATTAATTCGCCGAGTGTAATCTGACAATCATCCTTTGGAACAGTTTAGTGATACACTAAATATCACACGTAGTTAATTAATTAACTGAGTGCATTTCATCAATCAAACATTTCAAAATCACGGATCGGAAATCTTCGGAAGTGTTCGTGTGCTCACCAGTGAAACCGAACTGTAGACGAGCATCCGACGGCGCGCGCATCTGGTTTTCCCCCCACTCGTGACGGACCAGCTGTGAATTGCCGGCGACAAATGGACATCGTCTCCAGCTGAGTAAACGGAGCTAGGAGAATCGAACTCGCGACCGTTCATGCGCAGTAAAACGATGAGTACACAAATTCATTATTCTAAATAAATTCATTCTTTTAATTTAAAATTCACTATCAATTTTTTTATTATTTTTTATGAATTTTGGAGGGTAAAAAGAAATGTAATTAGGCAGGTGGATTAGCCAAGGGTATTTAGAACATTGTGTAGAATTGGATCCATAGGTAGGCAGGCTGTTTTAACAATTAATGTAATTGTTCTTTTTATGATAATAATTATATTTTAAATGGAAACTCATTTTACTAATCTTATGATTTAGTAGATAGATCCATTTTGATCCTACTCTTAAATTTAAGTTTGTTTTTCAGGTTTTCTTTTAAATTCATTTACCAAACTAATTAATTAATTATGATTCATAATTAATTAATTAATATTAATTTTTCTTATTTTTTTTAATTGGAGTTTTGTGTTCTTCGGCATTTTGAGCTAGTAATTTTATTTTTGTTTTGTTAAGTTACCACTTCCGGGCAAAGAAACGCTTGTTTCTGGGTGGTTGCCTGACACCGACATAACCACATACGCCACGTAATGCCACATAACGACATAACTACATAACGAAACATAACGCGACATAACGGCATAACCAAATTTCGCAACATAACGACACATAACGACATAACCACATAACGCCACATAACGCCAAAACCACATTACGCCACAAACATAACGGCATAACCACATAACGCCACATAACGCCACATAACACATAACCACATAACGCCACATAACGCCACATAACGACATAACCACATAACGCCACATAACGGCATAACCACATAACGCGACATAACGGCATAACCACATAACGCCACATAACGACATAACCATATAACGCCACATAACGACATAACCACATAACGCCACATAACGGCATAACAACATAACGCCACATAACGGCATAACCACATAATGCTACATAACGCCACATAACGCCACATAACACGTGATAGTGAGTATCCTACACCTGAAAG